>JBBPRT010000004.1:0-85306 GCA_038093175.1 Boletus hoseneyae
CAGCGTTCTCTTCCGCGCCATCACGCGTGCACGTGTCCCCCTCCTTGCCCTCGGTCACCATGCAGACGACCAGCTAGAAACAGCCATTCTCCGTCTTGCACGTGGCTCATCCCTCATCGGAGCCGCAGGAATGCGTCCCTTGCGCAGATGGGGCATGGGTTCCCCTCACTCTTCTCTCGCCGACTTTGGCCACATCGGTCTCGACGCCTTTATCCTCCGCCCTCTCCTCTCCTTTCCAAAGGTCTCTCCGTTCCCTCCTTTCCCTCCCACTCATCCCCACATCATTCTAGGACCGGATTCTCGCAACCTGCCACGCACATCACCTGCACTGCATCAATGATCCGACAAACGCGCTTTCTCACATCACGCCACGTAACGCTATCCGCCACTGCCTGCACCAACATCCCCCTTTCTCACAACCTGTGTCCTTCCCCACCTCCCTTTCCTTCTCCAAAGCTAAGCATGCCTCCCTCCTTTTGCACTCTATTTGTCCACATGTCATTGGCACAATGCCCCGTCTCCGCTCTGCTGTCACCAATCTCGCAACCGCAGCCGAACATGTCGATCGCAAAGGCACGCCTCTCACGCCTCTCACCCTGCTTCCTCATATGACACCACCCTACAACAGTCACGTTTCATCTCGCTCACGCCACGTTACCATCCCCATCCGGTACCCTCCTTCTCTCATCCACCAACTTACTTGACATCACCGACCCCGATGTACGCGCCGCTCTTGTCTTGCGAGTGTTGCGTTACGTATCCTTTCATCCCTGGGGCTCTCTCCGTGCAAACGCCGACAGGCGCTACCACAGCATACATCGCATCGTTCGCGCTTTGTGGGCCCCAGACCCTTCTCAATTCACCAAATTCACAGCAGGTGCTGGCGTCATCTGGTCCCCCGCTATATTCAATCCGAATAGATCCCTTAGGGTAGGAAATCAATGTTTGCATTCCTCCCTCCAACCCGACGACCACTTTTGTTGGCTGGCCTCACGCATACCACCCTTCTTCAAAAACCCACAACAAGGTGCTGGCTCCCCGACCAAACTGGTAATCGATCTCACGGAACAACTCAGAACTACCGCATCCTCCAATGTTCCTACCGATCCTCTCCAAATCCTTTACGATGGTCGTTTCTTGCTTCGCATCGACCCTTCCCAGATGCCAATACACGTAAAGGCGGCCTTGCAAAAACACGACAAGACGACATCCATCAAAGTCCTGCCGTTCAACCAGTACTACTCGCCCAAGGTTGTCTTCCAGCATGAATCTCATCCCGACCAAGTATTGGCGGTCCCACGAGAGAGCAACGTTGCAGATGAAACGGCATCCCCTCCATGGATCTCCATTCAGTGGATCCGTCTCCTGGACGCGGTGTGATCGTACATAGATTCCTCGTGCACATGCAACCATCGTGTTTTGCGAATTCAACATTCTCAGAGATTCAATATTCAGTACTAGTCGCGGGCCCATGTGACGGAACGTGCCCTTCCCCGCCACAATACTACTGGTATTCGGTATAACAGGGAACGCAACATACTGATCAAGACACCGTTTCAAAAGTCAAACTTGATACTATGATTCTCCATCTGTCAAAGTAGCGAGCATGCTCGTAAGGAAGCATATCAGCAACCGAGAACACTGCTCACAGTAATCTCCCCACCCCGATATGATCCCCGCTTTTTCTTGTTTTTCTCCTTGCGGAATCCAGCGCCGCGTGTCACGACAAGGTCGCGATGCGCGCGTTCGCCGTAATCGTTCCCTGCACCACCCTGCGACGGTTACAACCTGGTGCTTGCGGATGACAATTTACTACTCACCCTTGCCTTGTAGCCATTGTCTAGCAACAGCTCAGGTGCTACATTCTGGATTTTAACTCGCTGGAAGCGTTCCTTGGCCTTTGGAAGTGGCTTTTCTTTCTTCTGCGAAGCCCTAGCGTCGATTTGTCGCGAAGCCGTAGCCACAGCTATCGTCACAGTAGCTTCATTTTCAGAAATTTTGCGCTTTTTCACCACATGCGTATCCTCATCTTGTTGTGACTCGGAGTCGGATTCATTCTCGGATTCAGAGCTTGATTCTGAAGTGCTCTTCGCCACAGCGGTTGTCACAGCAGCTTCGTTTCCAGAAATTTTGCGCTTTTTCCCCGTATGCGTGTCCTCTTTTTGTTGTGATTTTGAGTTTGGTTCATCTTCGGACTCTGAGCTTGATTCTGAAGTGCTCTCAGCCTTGACAGTCTTCGTCATATTTGTGGTAGGCTGGTCATCCGCGTTCTCTTCATCGTCGCTTGAATCCGAGCTGCTGGAGGACAACTCAGCATCGGAACTATCTGAAGCAGAACTTTCCAAAGAACTGTTTGAATCCGAGCTGTCCGAATCAGAACTGTCCGACTCAGAGCTCTTGTTCTTATCCTTGGTCGACTTCTCTGGTATTTGGGCGACTGGATTAGCTGCCTCCTGAGCATTTTCTCCAGCTAATACGTCGATAAATACCAAGAAGGTAAAATGACAATGCAGCAAACCTGATGACAACGTCACGCTTGTATCACGTTCAACAGGCTTTTTAGGCGATTCCTTGGATATAGGCCCGTCGTCCGAGTCATCACTGCTGTCATCACCGTCACTTGCATCGTCGCCCTCGCTTTCAGAACCTGACATAGGGTAAGCGATAGCGAATGAGTGGATATGAAGCTTACTAGAGGTATCTTTGGATTTTTGAGAGCTGATTCAAGTTAGTGCCCTGCACGTGCCCGCTGACCCCTCTGAACTACCCACCTTGAGTCAGAACTTGATGAGCCGTCCTCCGAGTCGGATGAAGAACCTAATTACGTGTCTCGGACGAATGTTGATGTAAGCACGATGGTAGAGAACCTCACTGTCAGAAGAATCAGAGTCCTCAACCGAGGCTAACGCGGAAACTTAGTCGCGACAATAGAAATGCCACGGATACATACAATCCGTGTCTCTACTAGGGTCGTGTGATTAGCACTTCTCTAGAAGGCAGACTATAAGGCTTAATTAATACTTACGGTTTGACATCTGCCTTGGTCTTCCATTCTTTAATGATGTCCTCGAGCGATGGTCCTTTTTGTTCTATATCATCCCGGAGGTCGACAATGGGTGTAGCTGCCTTTTTGACGGCCTTTGCGGCCCTATTCTGGGATTGCTGCTTCAGAAAGCGATAAATCAGAGAATACGTTGCTGTGGGAGTGTTGCTCAGTCGCGAACGCGCGTTTGACGGGTTGGGGTCATACCAGCGATGTTTCCTTCCATTGGCCGAATAGTCCAAGGAGCTGGATGAACGTGGCAACAAGAGCTCGGTCGTGAAATAAAAAGAACTGCGTGATTCCCACATCCACTAGACATGTCTTCCATCAAGGGGCCATCAACCAGTCGGTTCGATGGATCATCCCTCCGCATTGCCATCGTGCACGCCAGATGGAACAAAGTGGTCATCGATGCCCTCGTCACGGGCGCAATCTCAAAGCTCAAGGAATCTGGCGTCAAAGACACCAATATCGTAGTCCTTTCCGTTCCGGGCAGCTATGAGCTACCCCTCGCGTGTTCCAAGTACGTCGTCCTCCGTTCCACTACCTACATACAATGAACCCTGGGTAGAATCATCACAGGCTCTCGCACACAGACAGGATCGTCCGCAACGGATTTGCTTGGCTTCGAGTCCACCACGTCTGTAGAATCACCCACATCCCCATTCGATGCAGTCATCGCGATCGGTGTTCTCATCAAGGGTGCGACCATGCACTTTGAGTACATTTGTGACAGCGTCTCGCATGGCCTCATGAGGGTCCAGCTGGACACGGGCGTTCCAGTCATTTTCGGCGTTTTGACGGCACTCAACGACGATCAGGCGTTGGAGCGTGCGGGTATCGGTAGAGGGGAGAACAACGGTCACAATCATGGAGAGGATTGGGGACTGGCTGCGGTAGAAATGTCGACACGGTGCAGGGGATGGTCGGTCGGGTCGTTCTCGTAGACGGTAGTAGAAGAAACAAATCGAATGTTGTAACTGTACCCAAATTGTATCTTGTCTGACACGCGCTCACTCGGACAACACTACCTCACGAAATGAAGAAAAAGGTATGTACGGTCATTTCATCCATAGAATGCCTCGCTGTACTTCTTCTTCTTCGAGGTTCTCTTGATGGGTGCATCGGGTAGCGGGAAAACCTCCATGCGTTCCATGATCTTGTGAGCCAAAACTACCCTTCATCTACACAGCAGTCCTGGTTGACGGCCTCTGAATCAGTTCCAACAATCCAGCATCTTTGACGTCCCGGCTAGGCGCCACGATTGACGTTGAGCAGAACCACGTTCGGTTCCTTGGCGACCTCATCCTCAACTTGTGGGACTGTGGCGGTCAAGACGCCTTCATGGACTCCTATCTTTCCACGCAGCGCTCAACTATCTTCTCGCATGCGGGTGTCATGATCTACGTTTTTGACGTAGAGAGTCGTGAAATGGCCAAGGACCTAGAGTACTATCGCGACTGTCTCGATGGTTTATCCCAGTTCAGCAAAGATGCGAGCGTATTCCTCCTGATCCACAAGATGGATCTGGTTCGCGAGGGCGAACGATCCATTATTTTTCAGCGAAAGGTTGCAGAATTGGAGAAGGCAAGCGGTGATTTCCCCGTCAAGGTGCTCGGGACAAGCATATACGACGAAACTTTGTTCAAGGTATGTAGACTCCATCTTTGACCAGTCGTGTCTAATCTGCTGTAACAGGCTTGGTCCAGCATCGTCAATACATTGATACCCAACGCTCGAAACCTCAATAAGCATCTACGAATAGTCGCGGAAGCTTGCAGTGCAACGGAAGTCATTCTCTTTGAGCGTGCCACTTTTCTAGTCATCGCTACGTCATCGTCCTCCGATGCATCCGATCCTACAGCGTCCCACTCATTAGACCCAAAACGCTATGAACGTACCTCGGAGTTGATCAAGGCTTTTAAACAAACATGTTCGCGGCTACGTGAAGAGTTCCATTCCCTAGAGATGGAACTTGCAGAATTCACCGCTGTTCTGGACGAAATGACAAAGAATACCTATGTCTTGGTCGTGGTTCATAATCCGGTCGTTGGTGAGGAGGAGTTTGAGTACATCATTCCGTCTGCTAAGTTTCCTGTCCAGAAACCGCAGGAATCAAGATGAACATACGAATGGCAAGGAAAAAATTTGAAGAACTTCAAGGAGACACTATCATATCGTAGGAAGAACTAGCTTGTGTTGCCACAGGCCCCGGGCACCATATCTTGTGATGAAAGTCTTGTTAGTACATCCCTGTGCCACAGCGAAGGTGAGTGTGTCGGCGGAAGTCCGAGAACTTGAAACATTAACAGGTAGCAGATCGATTTGCAAATGTATCGCATGGTTAAGTAGACCGTCATGCATAAAAAGAGGACCCAGCAGGACTTGTTACGAAGAAAAAACATCGTTTTACACGACCCAATTTGTCCGCGTCTGAGGTGTTGCTGATGGGCCTGCTATTGCCACCGGGCTGCGGTCGGGAGAATGCATCTACGGGGCACCGCCCGTGGATGCGTTGCTGCCCAGTGTATCTTTGATGCATCAGCTGAAGGTAATGCCACTGCCACTGATCTGGGATACCAGAAGTGGATAGCCCGACGACGGAAGTGAAGCGGAGTCATGCTGCACGCTACACGCTCGACACTGGCACGACATATGACTCTGCGCTGAGATGCAACATCCAGTTTTTAGTGACCATCGTGGTGGAAGGACGGAATAATGCTGGGACTATGCATCAACAAAAGCCCACACATGCCTGCCGTGATTGAAAGACTCGCCTGCACACACATGGTGTACAATACAAAGTGCGACTCGGCGGTCTCGATTCAGAGTCTACACACGCCGGTCGCACTACAGGTGGAGTTAGTTTCTATGTCAACTTGATCCCAATTTCCCCTTTCAAAATGGTTTATCCTGTAGGATGCTTGCACTACCCAAGTTGAGCTTTTGTGTGCCAAGCCATCATGGCCACTTTTCATGGGCCCGATTCACGCGGGATACACTACCTACGTATGGAAGTCAGTACTTTCTGGAAATCACAGGACTGATATCTTTGCGCACAGGGTCGTTCTTGAGAGGTGTTTTGAGATGCCGCCTCCACAGATAGCTCCCGGAGCGTCCTCGTATAAATAAGCGGGAATGGTTTGTTGGAAGTACCAGTGTTGTCTGCCATTTACCTTTTCCACTTCTCTCCACCTGTTTCTCATCTTCTCTAGGGCTCACGCACATTTACTTGTGTATCTTGCAAACACGCGTCCTGAAATATGGGTACCCGTGACATCCCGGTGGACAAGGCAGAGCTCCTATCAGTGCTGCTCGAAGCAATCCTGTATGGTAAAACACTCCGCTTATGGTGAGGGGGAAAGCACACTGAACATTTTTGTACAAGGTTTCTCGTTGTTGATGTTTGGAGGGACGATCTGGGCACTGGTGTCTCAGCGTTCCACTGACCGAGTTAACCGCAAGATGTTTGCGGCAGGATGCGCGTTGCTACTGCTTAGTACTGTGGTGCGTATGTCTCTTTTTTTCCAAACGTGTACCGGACAGACTTCCCCCGGGTATACAGCATATTGTGATCGACATCATAAGGATCCTGGAAGGTTTGATATTGTACCGAGACAGCTACCCTGGAGGACCTATCATGTTTTTTTTGGACGCGTCCCAATGGACGTTTGTCTACAAGAACTACGTATTTACTGCACAGACGCTCATAGGAGATGGTGTTGTTGTAGGTTTCCGTGCGTTCAGATGAATGTTATTCACCAATTTCATTGCAGCTTTACCGCTGTTATGCGGCATGGCAATCTAAATTCGTCATGATTTTGCCTGTGCTACTTTGGTGTGCCGATGTCGGTGCGTATGCCCCATGTTCTGCAAAATCCGAGTCATTGACGATATCTTACAAAGTAACTGGGATCGGAAGTCCATATACCGCATCACGAGTGGGGCAAAACGACGTCTTTAGTTGGAGCCTGGCGCGATGGATTACATCGTTTTACGCAATGACATTTACGACCAACTTATTGACGACTCGTACGTACCCGCGTTTCTGCGGATATTGAACAGTACTCCTGAACTTTTCCCCCCCTTTTTTACAGTTCTGTTGGCTTACCGTATCTGGTACATCGACCGGAAGGCCACGAAATTGCGTGGTCCCAGAAGGTCCCGACTGCAGCCCATATTGCACATCATCATTGATGCTGGCATGATTTACTCGTTCACCCTTCTCGCGGAGATGATTTGCTTTTCAATGCAATCCAACGCTCAATACGTGATTTTAGACATGGTCAGTCATCATGTCTCGTTAACGATAATCGGCCCATGGAAACATTTACTTATTGCTGACTGCCAAGATCACACCCGTCATTTCCATCACGTTTTATATGGTCATCATCCGTGTCGGGGTAGCGAATTGGGCAGATCACTGGCAGTGGATGAACACGACCGGATCCAGGCACCTGTCCAACCGAAACACTCTTGGCGCTGACCAAGGGAGCAGAATGCAAATCCACATCACGACATCGACAGAGCACAAGATCGACAACTGTCGGCGCCTACCGATGACTTCGGTTCCGATGGCTATCAACAACGAAAACGTTGGGAATAATATCAATCTTGACAGCACGCTGGGACCTGCGGTATGACCTCGACGCGTGCTCGTTTCTCCGTACGCAAACCACCCAGAAGTTGTGGCATCCTCGGTCTCATGGTCGCACGACGAAAAAATCACTCTGGATGCTTACGTATCTATATCTCCTGCTGTAACACCATGTTGCAGTGCGTCGTTCTTGGTTCAATAGAGGCAGTGTACGCGTCGCGTTCGTCTCCAACTAGGTAGAGCTCGAAACCTGAAAGGTTGTAGGGCGCCGTCGATCTGCGTAGTGTCAATTTGGCTCCGGTAAGTTCGGGCGGCGCTGATAACTCAAACCCTCAGGGCCAGCGAGGCTAATCGCAATATCAAACGATTCGGATCGAGAAAAACGGTTGATCGTGACGCTGATCCCAAAGTATTTAGTCTCGCATCCGCTTATTCTGAAGCGGTTCGAGTCTCATCCACTGTTTCAAGTAGCATACGCGTAAGAGTCCCATGTTACTCACTGGCAAGCGTTGACATTTCTGGTAACACCTCAAGTTTGACAGATAAGATATTCACTGACAGATTTAACTCGAAATTTGCCCAGAGGTTTAGACGTTTCCCAGAATCTTGATACATACATAAGTGACATGGCCCCGTGTTGCCACTATATTCCCGTCCCCCGCTCCCGCGTGCTCCACCCGTCGTCCCTCTTTTTTTCCCGGGTCGCGAATTCGCTTGATATATGGGTAATACTGGTATCCCTCAGGACAAGGCAGAGCTCCTGTCGGTGCTACTCGAAGCAATCCTGTATGGTAAGACACTCCGCCAATGATGACTCGCGACGAAAACACTAAATATTTGTTGTGCAAGGTTTCTCGTTGTTGATGTTTGGAGGGACGATCTGGGCACTGGTGTCTCAGCGTTCCACTGACCGAGTTAACCGCAAGATGTTTGCGGTAGCATGCGCGTTGCTGCTGCTTAGTACTGTGGTGCGTGATGTCTCTTCGTTTTCCTGGATGTTAACCAGACACATTTCCTGTGGATATACAGCATATGGTGATCGCCATCATAAGGATTATGTATGGTCTAATATTGTACCGAGACAGCTACCCTGGAGGTCCTATTGCCTTTTTTTTGGACGGGTCGCAATGGACGGTTGTCTCCAAGAACATCGTATTTACTGTACAAACACTCATTGGCGATGGTGTTATTGTGAGTTTTCGTCGCGTCCAAATGAGCATTGTCCACTAATTTCATTGCAGCTCTACCGCTGTTATGTAGTATGGCAATCTAAACTCGTCATGATTCTACCTGTGTTACTCTGGTGTGCTATTGCTGGTACATATCGTGCATGTTTTCGGGTGACTAACATCACTGACAATGATCATTTCCACAGTAATTGGATTTGCAACTCCGTTTAGCGGAGCACACATCGCGCAGTGGGTCGCGGGGTTTTACGCAACATCTTTGTCGAGCAACCTATTAACGACTCGTGCGTATCACATTTCCATAGATGCGGCTAAATGGAGCCTCTGAACTTCTTTTCCCCAGTTCTGTTGGCTTACCGTATCTGGTATGTTGACCGGAGGACCACGAGGCTGCTTGAACACCGAGCGTCTGAACTGCGGTCAATTTTGCACATCGTTGTCGATGCTGGCATGCTTTACTCCTTGACCATTTTGGCAGGGTTGATATGCTTTATAATCAGTTCGAACGGTCAATCCGTGATCTTAGACATGGTCAGCCATCGCTTACTAGTGAAAATGGTCCAACTGAAATGTTAGTGCCGCCCGCCAGGTCACACCCATCATCTCCATCGCATTTTACATTGTCATTTTCCGTGTCGGCTTGGTTCGGGCGAAGCAGGCGTCGAATTTGATCCCACTTGGACATCCATCGGGAAGCAACAGTTACAGCAATTCACAAAGGGGCAGAGTGCGGGTCGAGATCGTGACATCGACCGAGAGAAAGGCCGACAACGGTCAGTATACGACACCGATGGGTAGTGAGAACGACTTTGGCGACATCAAGCTCGATGATGTCCGAGGGATGGCATAACATGGATTGTGAAATGCAAAGACAGGATCATTTGCTTATACCCGACTTGTCACTTATCACAGGACTTGACGGGTGACGTCGGGCCAGTAACAATGTTTTCGTAGGTATAGCGATAGCTAGGATATCATGTTGTGCTCAAAGATTCCTCCCTCTATCCTCCAGTACATCTGCATTTATCTTTTGGAGACGCAAATCTTCTCGTAAAAGATGTTCTACGTTCGAGTACTGGACCAGGGTTCCCACCAAAGCATTCGCCTTTCCAGTAGGTACTTTTGTGAATTCGATGACGGACACGCCCGTGTTTAGGCAGTGACCAATTTCCACGCCCTCGCCATAAGTCACTAGTCCGTTTTCCCGCAACGTGGAAAGGAGGACCGCGATCCACGCCCCATGAGAGACTACAAGGATGTTGTGCGGCTGTTTCACGGGAAGACCTGCTTCGAGCGCTGAAATCATGTAATCCACGATCGACTTTAGATACCAGGCCAGACACCTCGCAGCAAAGTCGATTGTTGTCTCCACAGATGGTGCGGGTTTCTTTGAGCGCGAGAATTCCCCCTGCAATTCACCCATATACTACTGCGCCAACAGAGTAAATCGAGTAAGGGTCATGAGCTCGAACGACACGCAGCGGGGATGATGTTACTTTCAACTTACACGTTCACGGATCGATTTGTCCCATTCTAAAACAGCGTCTGGGTGGTATTGGAGGATGCACTCTGCGGTCTAGAAAAATGATTTAATCAGTCGTGGATCCCGAGGAATCGGTGATCCTGGTACCATGGATGCCCTTCGGAGATCACTGCTGAATGCTTTTACAAAGGGAATGCCCTTCAGAGCCTCAGCTACTAACATTGCTTGCTCCAACCCGGTCTCATTGAGTGGGACATCTAATTGACCTTGTATTCTGTGGATCCTGTTCCAATCTGTTTCACCGTGTCGCACGATGTACATCCGGAATTGAGCTGGCATGGTGGGACAAAGGTGGGGTGCGTGGGTGTTTGCCACAGGTCTTATCATACACTGACAGCGCACTGTCTACCTGAATTGCCGATAGCCATCATCGAGCTAACGAGCTGATTTCCCGGATAACGCCGCTAATCCTCTCATCATTGAACCTAGATTTAATCCCGTCCATAACCTCCTTCAGTTCTGTCACTTGCGCGGATTTCAGATTGAGTGCCCCGCCTCGTCCTCGGGCTTCATAGAACTGATCGGGGTGCAAGTAAACAAAACAAGCGCATGAGAGTCAAAACTGCCTGCTCACAATGTTTCCGAGCGCGACGGAGGCTCGATAAGTAACTTCAGGTTCCTCCTTTTCCAATTTGAGCACCTGGAGCGAGTTAGTAGAACAATCTCGCAAGAGATCAACCCAACCTTGAAGATAAGAGAAAGACACTGATCACGCGCCGCTATGTTAGCGGGTGTCTTCAGGTGAATGCATGAAAAACTATGAAGTATTCTAAAATTATGTTGCTAATTTCCATGTGATGAAGACTGACTTGAATAATATTGATGCCAGTGCTATCCGCTGTGATTTTGAAAGGAGATGGTACGGTGTCCGACTCAGTCTCTCGAATATCTGGTGGAGTGGTCAAGAAGGCGTTGAGAGACGTAAGGTCCACCTCACCTGCTGAACCCACTGTCCCTCGTTCACCGGAGTGTCGTCTTGGAAACAATTGGCGATGGTGCGCAATAGCAGTAATACATTAGTTTCCTGCGGCTTCAACATCGGACTTTCGAACGATATAACAGACGACCAATCTGATGCATTGAATAGGCGATCAAAGAAAATTTCGCGATTTCCTGGGGCTACTGGTGTGTTTGCGGTGTACGCAACCACCAAACGACAAAGATCCATCGCTATTCTCCGTATGTCAATGTAAATAGGCTCCAAATCTTAAGTGCCGACACGCACCAGGGAACTTCTGAGTGGTTGGCCAGCGCTCCATGATCGACACGATTGCCTCAATATGTGCTCCACTTAAAGTGACAAAAGCAAGGGGCGCCGAGTTTGAAGTTAGTTGTGAAAGGAACGTGAACACCTCCTCGATCAACACTTGTTCCTCAGGGTGCATTGCGCACGTTGCGGTTGTCTACAGGGAGACCACAGGCAGTGGTTGTAATTCCGTTGTAAAAATGGGGTAGTTCCGAGACTCACGATCTCATTACGGAACGTGTCATCGAATTGATATAATTTGGCCCGCATGGCTGATGTATTGGCTTGCTTGAAGTCCACAAAATTTTTCTATTAAAGGTGGAGTCAGAGGACATACAAACTCGAGGTACAACAAAACGAACGAAAGGGAGAATTTTCATCTGTGGGGTCTGAGTAGCTGGAGGAGGTGATGTCGTGTGCAAGGCACCAGAATAGCGAGATGCACCAGTGTAAGGATCTACATAAGTAGATGTAGGCACAGTCGAGGGTGATTGGCTTGTCGAAGGCTGATACCTCGATGCTCCTGTGTGAATTAATGGGTATGATGAACTTGTCAGCCTGCGCGTACAGCGACATTGTAAGGCTGACCTGTGTATGGGTCTACGTAGTTGTTGTCACCCCCCAAGTTCACTCCCGCGGTGTTCTTTTCGATGAACCTCACGACTTCATCGATATAATTCATCGAGATGTCATTTTGTTGCAGGAAGCGTTGGGCAGCCGCGTAAGGATTCTCTAAGGAACATAAGCAAAGATCTGCACGGTCTATCACAAGGCCAACTAACCAGAAACATTGTAGGGGAGTTTCAATGGCGGTGCGCCCTCATGCACATCTACGTCGAATACGTAGTCGTATTCCTTACCATCATAGAGTTGTTTACGGCCAGAACCAACGGCATCAACGACCTCACCGATTTTTTGCCAGCTGGAAGAGACAGTATCCCACTCTCAGCAGTTAAGTGGGGTTGTCGAAGTTGGTCAAATAAATGTAACTCACCTGGTGGGCTTCCACAGTATCCCCGATTCGAACCATCTTTACTTCTCCAGCCTTTTTCCCTGGTTTCTCTTCAGTAGGCTGGAACGAGTACTACTAGGCAAATTACCTGGAGAAACCAGGACTTCCGGGCCTGGCAAGTCAGCTTTTTTTACATCACCAACTTGTTGCGATGGGAGCGCTTGTTTGGAAACTTGGTCTTCAAATGCTTTCTGGTCAGCTTCACTGGCCCAGCGATCTTCCGAGTTACTAAACACTCGAATGATGCCATCGCTGCAGCCACTAACAATATCACCGTTTGGCATGGTGGACACGGACCAAACAGAGATGGCAGGATGTACTAAAATTTGTGCACATTCACCGTCTAAAATAACCATGGATGTCAATGTGCCGAGTCTTCGAAACCAGATAAAGTGCATCATACCACGCCATACTCGCACTGAGCGGTCCTCGCCAGCGGAGACCAGGTCTCCATTGGGCAAAACCGACACGCTGTATACGAAGGAAGTATGCCCAGACAACGCATAAATCAGGTCTCCACCCATTGCCCATACTCGAACTTCGCTAAAAGATCTCATCTCATGAATGCGTTTCAAAGCAAGATCTGCATTCATCTCACCTGTCATTGGAGCAAGATGCAAACCCGAGATCAGGCACTGATGCTAGACCACGGACAGCATCGCGGTGGCCTTCGTAGGTTCGCATCACTTTGTTCCGCATCCAAAACTTGATGGTTTTATCCGCAGATGCTACAGCAGTATGAGAAGAGGCATTTACGAAACAAAAGTCCAAGAAACCTGTCAAAAACTGCGAATCCTCCAAAGCGAGCACCGCCCAGACAGCCTGTTGGTGTCCCTTGAGATCGTATTGAAGTGTGAAATCTTTCCAGACTTTGGCAGTCCTGTCTCTTCGGTTTCATCTATTTCTAGTTTGCAAGGCGGAAGACCGCTCACTTGTCCCATGAGCCGGAAATGATGACACCAGTTGGGCCAACATGGACGGCGCAGACATTGTCTGTGTGTCCGACTAGAGTATATTCAGGATCTTCTTTGTTGGGCGAGTCTAACAGAAAGACGTTGATAACCATGTCTTGCCCCCCCGCCACAGCGTAGCCTGACACCAGTGTGAAAGCGCGTTTACATCACATCGTCTCTTCCGGGTAGGGATGGAGAAGGCTCTGACCTTGCGGGGCATCCGGGGTGG
The DNA here is from genome assembly GCA_038093175.1 of Boletus hoseneyae. Lineage (NCBI taxonomy): Eukaryota > Fungi > Basidiomycota > Agaricomycetes > Boletales > Boletaceae > Boletus > Boletus hoseneyae. Next base: position 13,811 of record JBBPRT010000004.1, read on the forward strand.
GGGGAAGATACCCCACTGCGTTGACAAACCTAGAGCCTGATCGGAGGATGGAGGCGGGAGAGAACGATGAAGGCGAAATTCTCAGCCATGATATCGCAGTTGAATCGCGCGAAGCGGATAGAACAAGATTATCTGTTGGTGATACCACCCCACGGACCTGTGAGTGTCAAGCAGCTCCTCGTTGGGAATCCAGATGCGACTTTGGATGGATCTCAACGTACATCGGCGGAGTGGCTCGATAATGTTGCTGAAAGTCTGTAAGGCATACAAGTAGAATTGTTACAAAGAAATAGGGCAAAGCAAAGGCAACTCCTCTTCCTTGTGTATTTACTCTTGCTTGTAGTACGTGAGATCGCATGTCTAATTATTAGCCCGTTCCAGCTAACCAGTTGTGTATGCAATGGATTCCTGGGGATTGTAACATTGAGACAAAGCAGGCTCCGGCAGATATAGATACATAGAATGATGGTATGTATGTCCACGCATCAGGGGACGAGGTGAGACCGAAATTCAAGGGCGAACTGAACTGAACCTAAAGGCCACCAGGCAATTGTAGAAGTGCCCAGAAAGCAACGGACATGAGAGGTTTCGAATTGAACTGCAAAACTAAGAGCAACGCATTCTACAGCAAATGGGAAAGTTAGCTAATGAATTTGACAGAACAATGTACACCGTTCCAACGGTCCTACAGCAATCAGAGCAGTAGGAAGATACGGAAGTGTATGCTATGCCGCGCACCATTACTTCATCTCCTGCGAGGGCCTCCCGATGCAGATGGTCGACCGTAAAAAATCGATGACGACCAGTTGCCAAACCGAGAGGGGCGTTTGAAAGGAAACAGTGTCTGGCTCCACACGAGTCAAGGCATTTCACGCTTTAGGGCCGACACTTCTAGCAGTTCAGAGTTCACACGGCTTGATTGATAGTTTTTACGGTTCTAAGCTTTAGAACAGATTCATACAATCATGCAGGAAGGGGCACAGGATCATTACAAGGACAGGAAAATACATTTCTAGTCGCAAAGGTCCACTCCCGTTCCGATGGAGACTTTAATCTTTTTTGTCGGTTTGTTGGAATCGCCCACAGCTTTGCGTTTCAAATTTGCCTCCGGTCGATGAGCAAGGGCAAGTGTAAGCAAATTCTGAGTTGGCTCTTGGGTCTGAGAGTCAGGTTCTAATGTTTCCTTCGATAATCCCATGTTTTGTTCCGAACCAGTGTGGAGCTTCGCCAACGTATTGCTGCTCGGAAGGTTCAACCCAATAGGATCAGGAGGGAAAACTCAAGTGGGCTTACCTGTTTTCATCCGCGAGACTGGATTCGACAATCTTAAAAATGCAGGAGAGCTCACGCTAACGAATAACACGAAAGGAGGTACTGACTCCATTTGATAGACCCAGAAGACGGATCTCGACCTGGGGTTCTGCGTGAAAATAGTCGCGATACGCCTTGCGTTTTGTGGATGAATGCAGGAATACGTATTTCGTCTTGTGCAGTTCCTTTTGTGCTTTCTTTCCCTTATTTTTTGCTGGTTTTTTGCCTTTCTTCGCATGAGCTGTTATAGAACCGAAGTCGTCGGATATCGCATTTTCTGTCGTGATAAATTCTATTGGGTGGAAGGTCAAGCATCTTGGCTACAATGGAAAATTAGAGAGTGAGAGAAAGCTAACCCTCATCCTCTAGTCTCTTAAGTAACTGGCTGACCAGGGCAGCGGCGCAACCTAAGGACAACAGTGAGCGGCCAACGTCGATGAAGATGCTCACGAACCGATTTGTTCTCTGAACTGCATGGCGCTGGTGGGTCTGTAAACTTCGAATATCTTGATCGCACGTCTAAGATAGTTCGTTATGAATAACCATCGTCACCAAACGTAGGTTCAGAGCACCTGAATAACGCGAGATCCTGAAACCGGCTGATCATATCAGCATGTGTCTTCCCAGCAATGATATCCCATTCGCGGGACTGCCGGAGGCGACAGTCAAAGCATACAAATTGTGATGGAAGACGTTTGTCTTGCGGTCCATGATACCTGGACATGCTTCAATCAAGGGGGGCTGTTCTTTTTTCGGATTGAAACCCACCCCATGCACCTGCAAAAATTAAGAGGGGGAGGGGAATCCTGAGTCAGGACTCAGGCTCACACGAACAAGAGGACATCTGACCAAATATGACGCCACTTGTTGCAACCGCCTTCACAAAGAATCAAGGAATCGTCAACCTGGGTGAAATCTTTCAGCTGAACAGTATTAGTTCCCCAAAAAGGTTGAATAACCATTGTACCACAATCACAATCAACACGGCCGTCATCTTCCATCGCATCGGCAGTTCTCGTCGTCTTCGCGGTTCTCCCGAACGATTCAGGAGCATCCTGATCTACGGGAATCTGACACTCAACGTCTAGGTCATATTAAGACATGCAAAACACATAATGAGTGTCCAACATACCTGCGCTTAGTCTGATCCGAGTCCTCTCGCTTTTTCGAAGTCTTTCCCGGAGAATGCAAGTATCGATTTGTTGTGTTGAGACGAGGGAACCGGAAGAATCGCGGATGTCCGATGGAGGCAGCGAAGAAGCGCGTTGTAAACCTGGCAAGGGTGATGGCGATTGCATGTCAATCTCTTGAGTTGCGGGGATCACCTGTGTTTCTCCTATATCTGGAGAAACCATCTATTTGAACTGAGATTCAATGTCGCAAATCGAAGTACTCAGCAGGAACTCACAAGATGACAAATATGCGTTGGCGTAGGGTCTGGATGACCCCCGTATTCGACTACATTATCACCTTTACCCTGATCTTCGTGTATCGGAATAGGCAATATCTTCCCTTCGTCTCCTCGGACACCAATAGGAACCATAGCGCCGTTAGCGTTGCACCTGGCTAAAACAATGCCTTCATCGGAGATATCGATATCTTCTCCGGGAGCATCCTCATCTGTGTCTGTGTCTGCATCCCATACAACGTTTCTTTTCAATGCGTCTTTCCTCTGGAGCTCTGCATCCTCAGCTCGAAGCCGAGCTTCTTCGACAGGAGTTAGCTTTGGAGGACAGCGGGTAGTGAGACCAGTAAATGTGGCGTTGTTATCCTCAGTGGAGGACGGAAGAAAGGATGAAATTGAGATGACTTTCATGCTCACACTGGTAACACCGTCAAAGGACACCAGAGTCTTGTTGAGATGAAGACATACCCATGCCAACCAGCTTCCAGACTACCTATCCTTGTGCTTTCCGGTACTTCGGCTGCTCTATGAGTTGTGAAGAACCATCTGTTCGAGTCGGCATCACCAGCTCGGAAATGCGGGGGTTGATAATCATCGGGGGTGTTATCGTTGAAGAAAAGTTTGAAGTTTCCATACCGACATTCTGGAACCATCATTTTGAGAACGAGGGGTACTCACGAAGGACTCACTTGGTAATGCCTCCATCTGTGAAATAGTAGTAACTAGCGTCTTAATCATTAACTGTATCCGTAGGTAGGATAAGTTTGAGCCCAAAGAGAAAACGGAAGTAAGACCTACCTTGAGGCTGCGCTTTACATCACCAAGGGTGGGCAATTTTCCTCGCTTCAGCGCGTCGACGACGGGATCCCCATCTATGCGGTGTAGTGACATTCTTGACAACTGATCTCCCAAAGACATGATGGGTACGACAGTGTCCGTGCCCGCCACTTTGCAGTACTTCATGTGTGTCAACTTCAAATAAATAAAGGTCAAATATCGTGATCTACCTGGAAATTGAAGGTGTAAGCCTCCACAATACTGCGAAATATCGGTAAGCTAGATAATAATCAAATCGATGTAATACTACTTGTTCGGGTCTTTACTGTCCTATCAAGCGGCTTCAAACAATAGCGCGTTGAAAAGAGTGAGTGACTTACCAAGTAAACGGCAAAGATGAAACGGCGAAGGTATTGCTTCTCGATAGCCTCGAATATACCCTTCTCCTGGATACCGACATGTGGTTGTATGCGGAGAATGTATCTTGAAATGATATATATGCGTACCAAATAGTCTAAAATCCTATCGCCTTCGTTGGTGAAACCCCGCTTTAGGCTCATAATAGTCACGCCGCTTGGCCTGGTCTGATTGTCGAATGATCCAGCTGGCAAGGTTGTCGGAAGTTGAGCAGACAGGTGATCTGGAGAACGGTTGTAGGTGATTAGTTTCCTGTATATTTCGTCGCTTACATTCGGAAAAGTTCTCGTAAGGTAACAGACCCCTGAAGAACATCTTAGTCGGTTTGCAAACCGGTAGTGACTCATTACCTCAAGTACGCAATGCACCCCAGCCCGGCTTTCAGAAGGGTCTCGACGCACCGCAAGCTAGTAGCACTGCTGAGCGTCTGAAAGATCATCAGTCATGACAAGAGTACGGAATCTTCGTAGTCACCTGGGCCTCACTAACAGTTGCTGTGACTTGGGCCTGCATTATGAGAGAGAAGCCGTTGAGTGAGAGGACGAAAGATGGATGGTGGTGGAGAGCAAGATGAAGAAGTGATGCGTGACTATATGCAGACGCGTTCGCGCTTTTAAGCCTACAGCCAATCACGTGGACAAGTATTGCACTAACAGCAACTGATCCATCCATAATAAAGGGCCGAGGACAGATGTCATTCATAAACATTGCTCAGTACCTGACCCACAAAACCGCCTTAGTCCCGTCGAAGGCCAAGGAGCGTGGCACTCCGTAAACGAGCTTCGTCGCGCAGATGGTCATCAGGATATAAAGGCTTGAGGGCGAGTTACTCCACAAAGCCCTTGACGACCTATAAAGGTTTCATGGTTGCCCTGTCCCTATCAACGTGGTTATCCTAGTGTCGAAACCATCGCTGCGAATGGGCATTTCTGGTGTGTAAAAGGGGTTCTTCATAACTGCATCCGCATAAGCCTCGTAAACCTTCTGCAAAACAGACTCGGCAGTGGTCTCCGACAGGGAAGTCAGCAGCACGAACTTGGTACCTTGGCTGGAAGCTGAATCCTTCTCTACCATAACCAATGGACAAGACATACGCACCGGTTGATGTCAGGAAAATTGTCATTTTGAAGGATTCCCCCTCAATGACTTGTGCCCCAGAGCTGAACCCGGTGGGTGAGAGCTTGCTGGTGATAGCATGAATGCCGTGCAACGTTCCGGCGAGTACGAGGTATTCATTGGAAGTGAGTTGTGCAAGGCCAGCTGAGAAAATCTCCCAACTCTCATTCCATCACCCCAAAGAGATGACGACCGAGTACGAACCTGCGAAGTTGCGCTGATAGACAAGCCCACCAGCTTTATTGATCACCTTGAATACCGGCTCAGAATGAACTTTGTTCCCCTACTCTAGTCTTACCCAGAGCCCAAAGATAGCCATATCCAAGCGATGTGTGTGGTTGCGAGGCTGCTTGGAGGCTTCTTGTGAGTTGTGGCAGAGCTTGTCGTGCCAGACATCTTCACACGACAACTGCTCCATATCCGAGTAGGCTTCTGGGCATGAGATCCGGGCTCCTTCACTTTGTCGGATTCAGTTTCTTTGCTTTGCTTTCATGGGTAACCCAGTCGAGCCAGCTCTCAAGACTTGGCCAGAGGGACCTGTCCCATCTCTCTACCGAACAGATACTTGATTTGGCGAATTCTGTAGACCCAGTCAAGAACATTGATACACGAAATCCGGACTCCCACCTGTCAAAGCTCCTCATTCCCCGTCCCGGTGCGTTATGCATTTTTGCTCTTCGATGCGGAGTTTTTATCCCCATACCAATAGTTGGAAGCGACAACAGCACTTTTGTTCGCCAATACATTACCTCCGCATTGAGAGCCTTGAACTGGCATGTCGAAGAAGACAGTTTCACAGAGTATACACCTTATGGTGAACGGTCCTTCACCAACATCATTGCTACGAAAAATCCAATAACCCTGCGAAGAATCATTGTCTCGGCTCACTATGATAGCAAATTTTTCTCTACATATCCGGGGAATCAGGTGCACTCTGCAGAGCTGTGGCATTCGATGTCATTGACGGCTTCTAGTTTGTAGGTGCCACAGACTCGGCGGCTCCCTGCGCAATGATGCTTGACCTTGCCGAAGCCTTAAATCCGCTACTGGACGACCAGGAGCAGCGGCTCCTATACGGACAGGATGATGATGAGGACCTTGCCGACACGACACTACAGCTCGTATTCTTTGATGGTGAAGAAGCATTCAAGGAATGGACAGACGCAGATTCAATCTATGGTGCAAGGTGAATTACTCTGTGACACCGGTACTGCTCTGTATTGCTCAAGTGCTAGTTGTAGACATTTGTCCGAGAAATGGGCGACGACGTATATAGCCCCCCACACAAAACGACGATTAATCGGACATTCGATGACGGAATTAGGTGGAATCGAACACCTTATTCTGTTAGACCTCCTCGGAGCACCCAATCCGATGATCCGTTCGTATTTTACCGATACTGCATGGTTATTCGATTCATTGGTTTCCGCGGAGCGACGGCTGCATGAGTCTGGCGTGCTCACGGGTTCGGAAGGCGCCGCAGCTTTCCGCAGTTTTTTCGTACCTCGTCGCGGTAACGAGTTCAGCCATGGGTATGTGGCTGACGATCACATACCGTTCCTCCGAAAGGGTGTGAACGTCCTCCATGTGATTCCATATCCATTCCCTAGTGTTTGGCATACTTTGCGGGTAAGTTATGTATTACACGAAAATCACAAATGCTGCAGTTATATTTTGCAGGATGATGCAACTGCCTTGGATATATCGACCATGAGACGTTGGAACCTCATCCTGAGGGTATTCATGTCGGAATATTTGAGCCTACAACCGAAACCAAGCACCATACGAGCGCGACACGAGCACATGAAGCGCTTTGAGAGTGAACTTGTGAGTATCGTTTTGCATAAAATGGCAATGTCGTTTAACTTGCGTCCGCTTAGTAGATTCATCCATAGTCGTGGAGCAACTGGCACTCGGCTTACTCGTTCATGTAGTCTAGTGCATACGTGGAGGTAGCTTTAGCAATGAAGCATGCCGGTTTTCGTGATCCAGCGAACAGTTGAACATTCAACATCGAGAGAAACAAGTAAGCGTACTGCGCTTCCGGGTACCGTTATGCAGTCATCAGAGCCTTATAGTGCTTCATAAATTCGGAGGCATCCGTAGCAAGCTACCATAATCAATATACTTTTCGACAGACTGCGATAACAGAACATACCCGTTGCTTCTCTCGACCCTCGTCCAGACGGCGCTTTGCTGCATTCATCGTGTCCTTACGTGACTTTCTCATACGGACTGATTGAACCTGGGCTGATTAACGGGGGTGTGTATAAGCAGCTACTATGCATGTAGTTGAATGAGATGACTTACTCGCTTCCTCTCCCGATTGAATTACCTGCACGCGGCAGGGTGCAAGCTCGTGCAGAAGGGAAGAATACGTTGAAAACAAGCTATCGAACTTTTCCTGCACTATCCTGTCAACATCATCAGCTGGAGTGACGCTAAACAATGACCTTGTTCATGTTTGAGTGCTCCTTTATCATCTGAAGCCCAGTATGTTTGCGAAGATGCAACTCCTCGAGCTGGTCCAGTAAGCCGAGAATTTTCTCACTTCATAGGTTTAAACCTTTCTCTATACAATCAGAGAAGATAAGGTACCCACGCGTAGGCATTTGCTTCCCTTGCAGTTCCCTCTAAGTCCTCTCGCACCGTCGTGAAAGCGGAGGTGACCCTGGCTTCAAGTGTTTGCTCCGACTTTGACTTGTCTTGAATAAGAGGCTCGATCTTTAGGTCATTTCTATTGGTCGAAAACATCACCTTTTTCTGCTCTGTGCGTGCGGGATAAAAAGGCGTCGTTGAGAAGAGAGTGAAGATCTACCGGAGTGAGGTCAGGTCATGATTTCCTGTCGGGAAGTAAGTTTGTACATTTAATGATCGAGACCCAGAGGACTACGCCCAGGCTTACTTCTATGGTCTATTCGCCGTGGTACGATCAAAGTAATCAGCTCGCATACATTGTGATTAAACAAGGACGAGTCTTTACCGTAAGCCATGATGATGATACGCGATGTGTATGCTAAGTCAAGCGCGTGCAGCGTTTGGCAAAGGTGGCAAACTCCCGAGCCTCTCCAAGCACTCCAATACCAAGCCGAGCCCAATCAGGCCAAAGCTCTCTGACCCAAAATTGTCTTCCCCACTGGGAGATGGGCAGGCTTTTTCTTGAAGGCTAAACAGCCACACGTCCCACGCAATGGCTAGCCTTTCCTTCAGCGCACTCTCCGGAAGCCCCTCTAGCCTTCCAACAAGCTGTCCCTTGATCTCCTGGACAAGGAATCCCACATTCTCCCTCATCGCGTACAACCTGCTACTTCGGTATCGCCTCTGGGTACACTTACCCAAGATAGTCCCGATCACAAGTTCTTCCTCGCGCAGTCGAGATCCAGGTACTAGGGATAGGGAGTAAGTGCTCGACATGTATGTCAGCTCTTCGCGGTATGCCACATATAAAGATTCTATCCATGTCATCCGTGTCTGGCCAGGTGATTCCGGAAGCTGACGACAGACAAACTGCCAAAGAACCTTCGAGATTGGTTGCATCTCTGCTTTGCCCTGGTAATGGGGAAGGGTATTTGACACGCCCTCTAAGACAATGTTGCGGAAGAGGTGACCAAGAGCGCGATCAGACTCGTAGTAATCTGAAGACCGAGGAATGTCTTCTTCCGCCATGTCCCAGTCCGGTTTGAATCTGATAAGTGATCTTGGCATGTCCCTGATATCCACTCTATTCCCATTCTTCGGGTAGTCCACGGCCCAGCTGTGCATCTCTGCCAACTTAAGGCAATCTGGATCCAGTGTTCCGAGCTTTAGCACATAGATGCCGCATCAGCTACGCAAAAAGGTATAATAGTACATAATAACATACTTTGGATTGATCTGTACATCGCAAGTAAGACAAAATTCTCTATCTCTGGAGGGTGACTTACCTGCAATCGTAATGTGTTTCTTGGAGACTAGTCCCTATGATATATTTTTATGAGCACCCAAGCCACGTTTGAAAGATAGAGGTATCCCATACCACAACATCTGAGTTGATGTATTCAACAATGAAGTCACAGACATCATCGACTGTGCTGGGTCTTTCAAGTTTGAAAGGCTCTACTGGCGCGTAGGAAGCGGGGTCGTGGTGTTCTGGCACTAGGAGATCTCCGTATTGGATGACTTCATACATGTCACTAAAATTTTGAAAATAAGCACTTGTGTATGGGGAAATGCAGGACTGCATACCCATCGAGATCTCCTCCTCCTAAACCATTCGGAAGTGACCAGCTTCCTTTGGAAGGTGTTATGCGAGATATGAAGCGATAACCAATATCACGCTTACCAGTGGTTGGGAATACGACTACATTCCTCAGATGGCCAAACAGGCATGAAAGATCTTCAGGGGGAGGACCAATGGCATATACTCGTTGTACTATCTGTTCGTCAGATTTAGACCATGCAGTAGTAGATATGTTTTACCATCCCCGGGGTGGATGACAGGGCTTCGAGAAATAAGACACATCCCTCGGAGATAACGAGGTTGCTCGTCCTCAGGATATTGTATGCATGCTTCCAACTAATGAGGTTATGATTTTCAACCACTAGACTAAACACATACCAAAGATCTTCCCTTGCGGCAGGCAATACACATTCCTCAAACCTTTCTTCGCGTACGCCGGGCCCTCGTCCGCAACCCCAACAAGCATGTAGCTATCTGGAATCGGGATGCGCGCTTCGTGCTTCACTTCACGTAGTACGTGATTGATTGCGCATGCGCGAAGTCGAGCGAGAAATGGTGTATCTAGTGACTCCTGCAAATGATTTGGTTTCAATTCTAGACCCAACGTGTTGAGTCTCTTGAGGATTTCCGCAAGCCGGTAATTGTGACATAGGTGGTGTGATTCAAGCAATTTTGCATATAGACCCGCAGAATCATGCGCCATTCGTGCGTTAGCCACGGCATCTTTTTGAAGGTTCACGAAAACCTCCTTCGGTGCACCACGGTCTTCAAGCACCATCACCAGGGGTCTAATAAACAGATATTGAAAAGATTTGTGATACTGCGGATAAAGATAAGATTAACACAAACCTGTTTAGGTGGGGAATGTTAGGCTTGCCGACAGCACGGGCAATCTCTATTGTTCCATATTCCTCGCCGGGCACGTCAAATTTGTTCATGGAAGGCCGAACGCACATATGGATTCCCTCCAATCTCTTGTCCACAGAAACAACTCCTTTGCATCCCAAGAAACGAATCTGATACTGTGCAAACATCGAGCGAGGGCGATTAGGAGTACTAGGTGTATGACTTACGGCGGATGGCGCGATGGAATGAACTAGAAGAGAAGGGTTATCCTCGCACAAGGCCTTATAGATGAGCTCTGCCAAGCCAGGTGATATCGTCCCAACACCGTCAGTAAAGTTAATGTCATTCTCTTCGATGTCGGGTATCTCAGACCACTGATTCCTCCCAATGCGGACGGATGGGTCTGTTCCAGAGAAGGCTTGCTACACAATAGTCAGCGAATAGGAGTTAAATCCAAGGTTTGACCCACCGCCATCCGTGCACCATACTTGGATGGACTCATGATAACCCCACTGAAGTCTCCAAGGGAATCACGGATGTTCTGAGCAGTCACCATCCCCTTTTTTGGGTGGTAAAACGCGCTAACGTACCAGACAGCATGTTCCCTAAGAGCCGATGACGAGTAGCCCAAGAACTCGAAGCGCCTGCCAGCAAGATCAAATCCCTCTTTCAGGAGCGTACCCACACGCTCCTGCAGGTAAGATGCACCATCGACATCCCGATCCCACCTATACTGAAGGCGATCTTCATCACGAAAGTCGACACGAAGGAAATGATCATCATAGCCTTCATATTCACGTATGACACGGTTGGATTGAGTGATAGTCGGCCCTTCCAAAAGCAGACGTGTTGGTGTAAATGTGACATGGTGACAGAAAAAGCGACCCCTAGGGGGAGAAGTTCGTGGGCGCTGACGCCCTTTCTTTATGAGTTCTAGGACACGCTCGAAACATTCGAGCACACGCTGCCCCAGGGGACGACGGGCAGCGGCTTCCGCAAAGCGCCGCATGACGTCGCCCGCTGTGTCCCCGAAACAACGGATCAGCTCTTCGATGCGTGGCCGAAGCTCCATCAATTCTACTGTGTTTGCAGCGCCATTGTGTAGAAGGGCTTCGATCTGAAATGCAACCCTCCAATTCGAAGCCAGGAGCGGAGAGCGTAACCACATCGCAATCTCGTTTAGTTTCTTGTGACAAAAAAACTTTTGGCGGCCATTCGCGTCTATAGTGACTCCTTGTTTTGGTGGTTGTAGAGACGATGTGCGACAGTAATCTTCAAACCTCTTTAGGACGTCTCCAAAGTTGTGATCACTAGCATCGAATAGGACGATGCGTAGTTGATGTGCATACGGGGCAACGACAGCATGACCAGCATTCAGAGATCCCACGCGATGGCGGTATTTGTCTTCTTTCCCGGTGTCTGAAAGAGTGCGGAATATTTCCTCCTTTTGGATCACGGGAGGTGTGAATAGGTCGAAACAGACATCTATCCGTTATTTGTAAGGGATACTTGGCCCCAAATCCGATCACCTACAAGGGTTTCCGAAATCATGACCCATTGCCATTTTGTTGATACTTGCAAATCGAATGATTACATTGTAAAATGTCTGTTCCTGTGTCTGATCGCCAATCTAGTACGATTAGGAAGCTAGTCACACAACTTGGCTTAGTGCCTCTTACCTGGACCCGAAGGCATTTATGCTCGTATTCAAAGAAGAGCCATCCCATACTCCGCTGACGAAGATCTTGATCCCATTCGATCGAGAACGAGCGAGGGTCTCGTGGGCGTGCGCCTTTCGGATGATAGAAGGTTCCTGGAAGTGTACGATGAGTTCTTCATTCTCACCCTGCTGCCATTGAAACGGTCGGCTAATGGTACAGACCAATCTGAACATGCGCAACGAGAAATGGATCACGGACGATGTTAATTCTCCGTCCACGATCTCTCGCAATCTCCGGATCAATGAAAGGGGCCTTTTCGAGCTCGAGGGTCAGGGATTTTCCAATCGTGTTTACGTTCGTCGGGAAGAACTTGAGTTTTTTCCCCCTTACCACTACGCTGACATGTCCCTTTTCACTAAGGCGCTTGAACTTCTTCCCTAGCAATTTTGTCAACATGAGTGCCCCAGTGCCATCGTTCTGAATTCCTCCCGCTTGGCTCTTGTTCAGTCGAACCTTGAAATTAGGCAGACGTTCCTCCGGATTTGTGACAAATAACCCAGGACAGACATGTAGAACCTGACCCGCGATCGCTGTCGTTACCTCCCATTCATCGGCTTTGAAATCGACATTCCTGATATAAAATTCCATGACTATGTCAGTGGGATCACTGAGGCGAGCGTGTAGTAGATGTGGATGAATGGTAAGTTTATTAGATCGACTCGGTAAGCATTCATAGTACGTGGCTATCTTTCCTGTTCGGGTGAACGCTGATCCTTGACCAAACCGAGCTGTCGCCACGCCGAACAGCGGATAGTCCACTAAATAATTGAACAGATACTAAGATAGTACGAGGATCTCGGGATGTTTCAGCACTTCAAGTGGTCTTGGATAACACGGTAAAAATATCAAATTTTCTATCAACGCCGAATAGCGTGGCGGACGAGCAGGATAGTCGCGTACTTCACTTATAGGGTATGCCTACACAAAAGGAATGTTTTAGGATCGATGTTCGCTTAGAATGCAAGCAGACAAACCGTTCTGAAGCTGTGTAACTGGTCAGCGAAGTACGATTGCATAAATCAGGATGGCTCACTCGCTGAAATTCATCATACGCAGTACTCCTGATGTTCTCATGCGCATTCCGTATAACACCCATCATCCAGTCTGCAGCTTGACGCTCATTCAGTCCAAGAGCAAACCGATCTTTCAACCGCTTGATGGTTGCCTCCCCCTTGAAAGAAGGTAGACCAGTACCCAGCATAAGCTGCGCTGTGCTGACCAGTTGGTCTGCATGGGGTCGTAAAGCAAGGAAGGCCTTCACGGTCAATTGCTGGAAGAGTTCGTATCCCTGAGAATGCCGCCCGCCCATCAGGATAACCATCTCGTGATTGAGTTTAAAGGAGCTAGGTTCAAATTTGACACCCTGGAACACGAAAATGAGCCAATAATGGCGCTGTATTTGAGATTACCTACTCCGGGTCGTGAATACCAGGAACCAAACCATCTCAGCATCTCTGACACAATATAAGAGAACAAACTTATCTATGTCGAATAGAAAGCCAAAATCTTGACACAAGTATGGTAAGCGGCATGATAGTGTCACTGCACGTGAAACCAACCTATATGTATGATGTGTCCTTCGCCATCAATCATGATATTACCATTGTGTCGGTCCTTGATCTGTAGAATATAACATGCCACAGAATACGCTGCCATAGACTGGATGAAGTTAAGACGAGCTCTTTGGAAAGCAACAGTTTCTTCTCCTCCATATTTAGAAACGAAAAAATCGAGGAGGTCGTTGACTTTGGCGCGACCCATTTCATCTCGCGAGGTAGCGTTCGGCACCACGTCGATCACGCCGCACTAATATGACCCAGTTAGCGTACTAAATTTATTCAAGTAAAGCAAACCTCACCCCAGGAGCGGTGGCTGTGACTCTATATGGGTAGAGGTACAAGGTCAGACCGACGCTGGTGAAGATGTTCTTGAACATTGCGATAATCTGAAGTGCAAGAACATCTTGGCGACAGTCATCGCCTACTTTGAATATTGCTTGCTGCCAAACGTCGAATTCTTCACGTTTCTCAATGCCAGAAGCATCCACCAAGGCATCGGGATTCGTTTCTACCACAATCCGTTCCTTCCTGACTTTGAATGTAGCCATAAAAGGTGCCTAGAAATTTGATTAATTCAGTTCAGTTCATCACTCCGTGAATGAAGGTAACCTTCGCATGACTCTGTAACGGGCGGCCAGATAGTTTGTCGATGTCAACGACCTTCCCATCTGGATTGCTAGGAAGATAAACGCCGACGTCCACACGGATTTTAGCCATTTCTTCGTCTATTTTTGCCTTGAAAGGGGTTCAATGATGTCAAACGAGAAAAAGAACAAACTTACCTTCTTTTCCGGCTTAGGTCTCTTTATATACGGCCTCAGCTTTCCCGATATCGACGTAACTTGCTGGAAAAATTTGAACTCTCTGTCATAGAATGATCTTGCTTCGCCTGATAGTGATTTGACCACTAGGTTGATCATATTATCAAGGATTGGTTTCATAGGATCTTCCTAGAAAAACCGACTTTCAAACGTTGATTCGTCAATTCTTACATAACATACTAATTCTGCAGCATCGTCCTTGAAACAGTTTGCTCGCATATTCCAAATAATTTGATGACAAAACAGTTGCGATATCATCGCAGTTTCAAGAATGAATCGCGCAATATAACCTACCATGTGTTCTGTTTGTGCAGCTCTTAGTGATAGAACTAACTCACCGAAGTCATCAAATCGCAATGCTTGGACAACTTGCGGTACGAAGAAAAAGGCCAAGTCGACCGGGTGTTCTTTGAGAGCACGGTGGGCATATTGAAGCAAATATGGATTATTGTTATGTTTTTTCTCGAAAAACGTGACGGCGATTACCGGGGGGACGGGGGCCCAGAGGAGAATATGCTGCAGAACATTCAGTTTACTCAAGGGACTCTGCATAAAAAAATATAGCACCTTGAGCTCTCTCCTCTGGCCTGTACGGGTGGTTTCATCAATCAGGTAGCGCAGAGCTTCGGGGGTACGCATGACGAGAGCCGGGTTTGCGCGAACAAGCCTCTGAGCTTCGGCGTGTGCCGCGGGACTCTTGAACCGTTCCATCATATAGATGGCTATAGCTGGATCTATCTCCCACACACTCCGCGTAATGATGGGCCAGTTGCTCTACACAGGCATGGATTAGTTGTCCGAGTACCACCGAACTGAGTCTCACTTCTGGTATCGTCCGTTCTAGTATCCCAGGATGATCATGACCCTTGCCTGTGTCATTGGTGGGATTTGCCCACACTGAGAGTCGATATATCTCATTTTCCACAAGCAGTCGCAGTGGATGGTTGATGCTCTTCAGACGGGTTGCATAGACTATTGAGAATTAGTGTGACTGACCTAATATAAGATGGTAAATTTGTACGCACGCGAGCGCTTTGTGGCTGACTGAGCAGGGGGGAGGCTGGATAACGAAAGAAGAGCTCGGATCGAGTCGGTCTGAAGATGCCCGAAGAATTCCATTAGGATTTTGATATCGGCATCTACTTGAACACGATTTGCCCCAAATGACCACCTTGGGAACACTGTGAGCAACCAAACACCAGAAAAACAGTACCGCTTACTGGGATCGAACCGCAAACCATGCATATGCAGTACGATAAAGGTTTTCGCGCGTCGTACACTCGGAGAAGACATCTAAATTCGAACTCTTCAACGTTTCAAAACCGAAGAGAAGGAAGGAATATCGTAGTTCCCGGGCAAGCGGGTGCGTGCTAAGGCGAAGTTAGTGGTCATCCAACGCGTTCCAATGTATGACCCACCTGAACAGTTTGTGGGCGTGGGTGGATCGTAAGACAAGCTGCTGCATAAGAAATACAACCGATGATCGACGATAGCGAGCAGCTTGCAACCGGCTGAACAACATTTGCAAAACAAGAGTATGCGGCAAAAGGAGACGTCTGGCGTTGGAGGATGCACGATCGATTTCCTCCTTGTCTGTGGGACTGTATCCTATTGGGTGGTAGAATGGATCGTCATAGCTGTGGATCCATGAGTTATAGCAGGAATCACAATAAGATCCAGTGAAAAGTCCTGACTTTAGGCTCTGCGAAAACACACCCTTTCGTTCTCTTACGGTGGCAAACCAAGCAGCCAAGATCTCACTTATCAGGACGACCTCGGCAACTGGCTTCTCCGCTATCACCCACGTCCAAACCTCAATACCAGCAGCTATGGCAGGTGGTGTGAATACCTCGAATGGCAGACTAACGAGGTAATGTAGGAGAGTATACTCGCACTGCAAGTTGTCAACAACAGGAATTTAAGATGATGATTGTAGCATATACCTTATCCAACGCTATGAGAGTCGCCGCGCAACGAAATAACAGGCGTTTGAGGTCTTGGACAGTCAACGTACTAGTCTTCCCCAGGATAGCATTCATGGTATCCTCCAACTTTTTCTTCAGTGCCAAAATGTCGGTTGGAGTCGCGTTTTGCGGAGGAACTTTGTCTAAGATATCTTGAGCTGGATTTCAATGCACGTGAGCCATTGCTTTCATTCGTACCAGTACACTCGCCTTTTCGACTAGCCAACCGCAAGCCCGCGGCTTCGCCTGCAAAGTAGCTTTTACTAGCAAGCTGGCTTGTAAGTACTTTTGCACGATCATATTCCCAGTTCGACAGGGAACGAAGCGAAGCTGAAAGGTGTGAGAAACCTGATTTCTGATCGCAACATCACTTACTTAGTTGTCGATGTGGCGGTCCAAAGGCTTTGGCAAATTTCTCTGCCATAGATGCACCTAGTTCAGATGTATCTGAGCCAGCCGGAGATTGTGTTGCAGCAAGGTATTTCTGTGAGATGGGGGTTATACTTGTGCACTGCATGTCAACGATTGGGAAAACAAAACCTGGAGAGTTGCCTGCAGCTCTACCGGGGCGCGGCTCAAAGCAAGCTCGAACCAGTTGCTTGCATGGCGCTGCAACTGTCGTAGAATCTCGTTTCTGACTCTGTAATCATCTGTCAACTGCAGACGCATACATGTGCGTTCGGAATGGAATTCATAAATGGGATTGTACTGCAATGGCAACGTGAGGGCACAGAACTTTTAAATGGACATTGCACAGACCTCGTCAAGGTATTCATTCTCACACGAGCGTCTCAGGAGAGTGAGACACTCAAGGATAGCATAGACGAGCGTTGAATCACACATCAAAGATGGAAATGAGGTAATCAAACGATTGAGGTACCTCGACGCGACTTCGCGAGCACGCGCAACGCGGTGAGTACTGGCCACAAGCAAATTGCACAGTTCTGAGGAAAGGTGATATGGAAGTGCTTGCTCCGCAGCCTGGCCGTTCAGATCAGCACTGCATCCTCGGATTACCTGTTCGTTCTATGAGCTTCTGCCAGAGTCAATCGAATCAAGGAAAGCGTACATTGTCAGCGACAGCATCCATGCAGACATTCAGACCACTTTGTTTGTTCAGACTCGAGTTTGCGAAGTAAGAAACCAGGGATGAAGGCAGTCCAGCAGCAGAGCGCATTGTCTCTATATCATGCATACTCAGCACGAAGATGACTTGGCCGGTTGTTAATGATCGTAAGTCGCTTGCGATCGAAGGAATATGGCGTGTAAGATAAGTACGGTGCTTTGCCAGGACCTTGAAGTTGATCAACATTTCAGCGCATCGTGGTGCTGGAAACTACCAAAAAAAAACATACCGAATGGGCGTACTCGTGTCTCACAACCGTGCGATACTCCATATCACTTACCGCATCCGACACATTCTCGAGGACTAAACATGGCGTCTTTGTTGCGATCGTTGCAAGCGCAGGCGATAACCACGTCATGGCACTCTTCTCTCTCTCTTCCTCCCCCGAAGTAGTAAAGTGGAAAAGAACACACAAGAACCACAAATTTCGGAATAGGTTGATCAGCTCTGAGGTAGCATTGGAGTGGGGTGTAAAGTCGGGGTGATTCAGGAGTGCTTCAATGGGAAGCAGAAGCGAGGCGAGTTGTTCTACCATCTCTTCCGTCTGACGAGTTCCCTCGTCGTTAATGAGGGTATGAGCAGACGGAAGACAACAACCAACCTTCCCATTGTGTCCTGCAGCGGCGGCGTTCTGAATCGCCACACCTTTGTCAGAGAAGAGGGTAAGGAGCTCCTCCAAGTACACGTCATATAGATCGGGTCTTCTATCAACTTCTCGAGCTAGTCTGGTCTGTGCTGCCAATACCTAATCGTGCCAGCGTAGATAAGTATTCTGAATTTTCGGGAAAGGGATTTAACCCACCATATTGTTAGAGAACCTGGGATCTTCTGGATTTGCAGTGCGATTGATAGCTGAGAATGCACGAATGATGTCCACGAAGGCATATTCTGGAGCAACCAAGGCTAAATCTACCAAGTTGTACGCAATAGCTGCCTCGACTGTAGGTTCCGCCGTACGAAGCCTTTGCAACAGCATAGAAATTGTGAGCTTCGTCACCTCTTCCTTGTCGAATTCCAGTGCAAGCCGCGTCACAATGGATATTGTGGTGATACCGATGAGGCGTTTTTCCTCGTCAGAACGGCCTCGGAGACCGACATCTTCGCTTTGGAAGGTGAGTTGATCAGCCGAAGAAGACAAAGGAGGTGCGTGAAGCGGATTGTGCAAAAGTTGCTGCGAGGAAGACTCGAAAATCTCTTGACTCGTTGCAGCAATGTAGTTTAAAAGAGAATACATATTTGACATAATGGAATCTTCTCCTGGTGCAAGCTTGCCAATGAAATCAGTCAGCTATCCTGCAATCCGGAATAGGAGTCCCACCTTAACGCACAAACCAAAGCACTTTGCTGCGGCTGTAAGGGGTGGCGGTGAGCGCTTCTCGGTGTTGAAAGTAAATTCGAATATCGGAAGAGGAGAAGTTACGAATCGACGTAGATGGTGTACTAATCCCCTCGCGATTTCCGGGAAACATTGAACAAGAACGGTCATTGCCTTGAGAGCTGCCTCCTGAACTAAATTATCCATTATTGGGGTTTTGTCGCTTAGAAGGAGGCCGAGGCACGCATAAAGGTCAGGGTCAAGTTCTCCCAAAGCAACCGAACATATAGATGCTAATTTCTGCAGAGTGTTAAGATTGTATAAGCCTACCATTGATACAAATGAAACTCACCAAGCTTTCAGACATCGTCTCCCATGCATATGTGTCGATGGGAGGTTCAATATCCATATCCTGTATCTGCACCAAAAGATCCTTGAAGCATTGTAGGGATCCCCTTCTGGTGGAATTCAAGGCGTCTTTCGTTGTTCCGTCATCAATGAGCAGCTTCTTTGCGGATCTTTTCATCAGACTCAACCAAGCCTTGTTAGCGGCGGCAGCTTCCTTCAACGGCCCTCGATGCTGGACAACCTCTGTCGAGACCGCAACAAGAGTTTGAGCGAGCACAGTCCACTGTAACTCCATGACGCAGCACACGATGAAATACCCGCTGAGAGGTCTCCCGAAGTTGATGTAGCGTGTGATGAAGGTATGAGAGAAGAAAAAAGTCTCGGATGAGTCGGGGTGCGCTTCTGCTTCCTGATGTATATCGAAGAGGAGTCGGTTAATGCACTCGAGAATGGGATCCTGGACTAAGCCAGTAAGAGCCTGTGATAGAAGTTGCCACTGTGTTACTGTCCAAGGAAAGAGCATTGAGGTGATGGCACGGTAGAGACCGTGTACAGAGGGCGTTAGCTGTGTCAGGACCTCGAGTGCTAGCGAGTGTCAATCGGCGATGTCAAACTGAAAATACTTGATAATACTCACGGCTAGCTGTTGGGAGCATCTGTACTACTTGAGTGACGAATCGTAAGACAGCATCGACCGCCTGGTCCACTCGATCCGGGTGAGTAGAACAAACTCGCAGGATAGCAGAAACAGTCGAGTAAACGAGCTGATCTGGAAGTGCCCATTCTAACAGAAGAAGATAAGAACAGACCAATGCAATGACAGATATGCTCACCGTCCCAAGACAGGGATTGGTCATAATCAATGCGGGGCGCATCATCCAAAACAGCAACGAGAATAGCGATGAGCGTATCAACTTCGTCGCAAACAAGCCTCTCCGGGAGATTTACAACCATTTCTCCGAATGCGATATGACATTGTGCTCGTGCTTCCGTCTTGTAAAATGATCAGGCGTGCGGAGGTCGGAGACACAACAGTCATGGGCCATACCATGTAAACCCTTTTTCCGGCATATGTATCCAATAACTTGTTACTTGACTTCTTGTTTACTTGTGGAGGTAATTGAGCTTTAGATTGAATGAGGTGTCGAATGTTCAAGAGGTCTTCTTCATTATCTGGCTCGTGCGCGGCCAGGTCAGATAGAATGCGTTGCCGAATATTAAATTCAAGACTAGTAGCAAGAAATGACTAACGCTGAAAGGCTGGAAAGCAATAGAACAAACCAATCCATCACGACGCTTCAATGAGCGAAAGGTGAAATGTTGAAGGCAAGGACTAGGCCGGTTACTAATTACGGTAGTTGGGAATGACTTAGTTCCAAAAGTGGAAATTGTTCCACGCCTTATTAACCTTTCTCGTGCCATCCTGATAGCTCTGAGGGGATGGCAACCCCTAACGGCGCTATAGCCAAGTGGTTACGGCGACAGATTCGAATGTATGCGATATCTGTTACTCTTCGAGTGCGCAGGTTCGAATCCTGCTGGCGTCGGTCTTTTTGGCTTTTTCCGTGTTCGATCATGCAAAAAAGTCGAATTTTCTTTTCCTGCACTTTAACTTCTTCCGATCAGACCTGAAATTCGAGATTGGAAGACAGCTGCGGCTGGTCTTACGAGGGTCCTTTGTCAATAATTTTGAACTTGAATTTCAGACGATGACTCGGATTGGTTGAATTGGACGTTGTACTCTAAACCACAACTTTCACCACTTCCTACTAACCGCGATATGACCAGAGGCAACGACATCGCATTCTGGGAGGTCTTGAATGTCAGAGTCCTTCATTCTTGTCTTGATAGTCTTCCGGGTTGTCTTGGCTTTTCTGGGGATGGTCATAATCACCCCATGCGAGTCCTTTCATGCCTTTTTCTCGTCTTCATCCCTATGTGCTTCTTAGCGCTCCCGCGGCCTCGGAAGGATTATGATATTCACACCAGGGCCGCTCTTCGAGCTCTCCTCACTATCGTAACACCAACGTGCTCCCTCTGGCCAAGCCGCTACGTCAAACTTGCGAGCATTCGCCGTTCACATGTCGACATACCCCTCGAGATGATCATCGAGGATACGATCGACGGTGTCATAGAGTTTCGCGACCCAGTCAATGACTTGGCAGATCTCATAGGCCCGGGGGCAACTGTGCGTGGGCACACCATATGCATAACTATCGCATGGAAATGGTGGATCAATTGTTTCGAGTGGTGGGTACTTGCCAAGGTACGTACTGTCCGCTATCTATGAGAAGTTCGATTTATACAGGGAACCCCGATAGTCGAAGTCAGGTACGTATTTGCGATAGTTCAGTTCGATTGATTGGGCATCCATCACATCCCAGATTATCCGACATTACATTCGCCAGGATATATCTTAGGGCCGTCTGATTGGCTGAATGACAACACCCCCACGGTCGACCCAAGTCCTTTGGGGCTGTCCTTGAATCCATTTACTCTAACTTCGTCGGCCTCCTGCCCTCTGCTCTGTCTCGACTATCTGCCTCACCCCATCGTCCCCTCCTTAAATGCGGGTTGCAAGGTGATACTCGAATTCACGGCTTTCTCCCCGTCTCTTCGAACGTTGAGCACGGCGCAAATTATTTCTGCCATCCCGTTCATCATCTCCAGTCGCTCACCTCGCCGGCCGCGGACCCTCGTTTCCGTCCTCAAACAACTTAGTGCTTCATACGGCCCCAATCTGGTTGTCGGCTCGGTCTCTAACGTTTCGGCTGACTACGAGCACACATTGCGTCGCGTGTGTGGGTCGTTCTCCAGAGAGCAGAAGATCCGCGAGATGCGGGTCAAGAGTCTGGGTGTAAAGGCGTGGCGTCGGGACATGTTCCTAGTCGCCCTTGAGGCTGCGCTTCTGCATCGGGGGTGGATTGAAAGATGGGCTATTCAAGTTACCACTAAATGAGAGTGCGTGTTTGCGTTTCAATGTTTGTCATTTGTACGTGCATCCCACATGTTGTCGTCGCTCCTGCTACCACCTGTCTGCAATCATGATCGCCATGTTCAAGTTCAAAGCCCTAGAATTTGAATACTGTAGAACATTACCGAGAGCCAGACACCTTAATTGAAGTTATGTAACCCTCCGACCTTCATGTCGATTGCATCGCCAACGCTCATACCCCGCCCCCCCGTCGTTCCTCTTGTTCTTCCCAAGCCACCTCACATAGGTCCAACTCCTCTGCTCAAAGCTGATCGATACCAAGGGCGCATAAATCATGTAAGAGATCTACAGCGCGAGGCAGATGACTTGTCTGATGAAGAGAACGACCTAGAGGACTGCGTACGTGCGCAATCACACCGTCTACTGCATTGTTCATAGTATATCTGAATTCAGAATTTGCACGTCCGGAACCGCGGTTTCGTATGGTATATTCCAATAGGCAGACACACCACGCAGCTAGAAGAAAAGAACGATGTGCGTGTATCCTTATCAACCCCAGTGAATGATATCCGATTCGGTCTGTGTGTACGCATAGGCTGAAGATGATTCAGAGGGCTCATCTAGTGGGCGCACGGACGGAGGCACAACACCACCCCACGAAGAGAACGAGGACTCCGGACCAGACTTGGACGCTGGAATTGAAGATATGGACGAGGAGCAGAATTCAGATGAGGTTGAGGAGGGTATAACAGTGGAGCTTGAGGAAGAACCATCGGACATGTAGAACATTCAATGATCGCACTGATACTATCTCGACTTATTGTTATAGCATAGCGTACATCACTCGCTATGTTCCTTCCTCCTGAAGGGCCACCGCTGTATTCCTGAGATATCTATGTTGTCGAGTGTCAACTTAGCCCCTCGACCAAGACGGGAGCCTGCTCAGTAAGTGAGAGTCTCGATGATTCCGTCTAGAATCCTGATTGTATCCGGCATGTTGAATTTTTCGAACTGCAATGCAGCAGGTACGCTGTCATCATGAACCTAAGAAAACTCACAGGCAAAGGAAAAAGAAATACTCACTCCCAGCCGGTAACTCGCTTCACAGGCGCCTCCAATCGCAAAAATGCCCTCTTCTGTACTTCCGCTGCAATCTCGCCTCCGACACCACCAGTGTACCCGGCTTCATGAACAACAACTAGCCTCCTGGTCCTTTTGACGCTCTCCACGACAGTCTCCACATCCCAGGGTAGTATGGTGCGCAGGTCTATGAGTTCTACCTTTGTACTCCGTAGTGAGGCGGGAATAAGAGGCTCTAATGATGCTGGTGGAGAACGCAGAATATTAATGGCGGATTCACAGTGGTAGATTGGTGTGCCCCAGGAGAGAAGGGTCAGGTCAGACCCCGGAGTAAGGATTTCTGCACGAGAGAGAGGGAGGGCAAAATCATCTATCGGAACTTGTTCCACTGGCGGCTACGATGTGAGCAGAGAAGAGATAGACACCAGAAATACATATAAAAAGTACCTGCAGAACGGTACAGAATTTTTGGTTCCATGAAGAGAACAGGATTGGGATCGCGAATTGATGCCAAAAGCAACCCCTTACATTGAATTGGCGACCTCGGAATAACAATCTGCGAACAAAACCATGCTTAGGTCAATTTGAAAAGCGTAAAAGCAGAAAAATGACTATAACCTTAAGTCCCGAAGCACCAACGAAGAAGCCTTCTGGGCTCTGTGAATGGTACAAACCACCGTGTCCGACTGCCATTGTAGGCGTACGAATTGTTAAACCACCGACTGAAAATTGCCCACCCGCACGGTATCTAAACTTGGCGGCCTCATTCACGATCTACATCGGTGCTGAGAACTGCATATCGCATGATATTAATCAGGCGTACTTGGTCAAAAGCGGGGAAAATGTAGTCCGCGAACTGTATCTCTGCGATGGCTGTGTGGCCCATAGATGCGATTCCGATACCGAAACCAGCAATGCCTTGCTCCGTCAACGGGGTGTTGAAAACGCGTTCGCGACCTATCCGTGAATATGTATGCACATTGGTCTGTTATCATGACGAGTAAGAGAATGATGACCTACCAAACTCTTCTGCAAGGCCCTGCAGAGGATACGTAAAAGCTGAACGTTAAGTGGGAATCTGAGAACTGTACCATAGTACAGCGGAATACACCCCCAAACGCAACGTCCTCTCCAAAGACTACAGCGGTATCGTCTTTTGCGAGTGCGATGCTGCTAGCTGGTCAGCACTGCGGCCTGGCAGCCCCTCTCGTCGTACCTGAGCGCGTCCCTTATGGCTTGATACATGTTCATCTTCCTTGTTTCGCGACCTCCGACAATGGATCTCACAGGGCCAGAATCGTCTTCGTCGGCCCATGTCAAACCTGGTGTACGGAAGGCGGCTTCCCGAGTGAGATGAAGGAGCTGCGAGGATGCCACTGAGGTGAGATGGCCACCTGCTGGTGGCGCCTCAACCGTGCTAGCCGAGTAGCATCGCCGAGAACACCGCGCCTGTTCAATGTCAGTGGGAGAAGTGAGCCTGATGCTACTGATGGCAGACGTACAAGTGCAGACAGACGAGTGAGAGGACGGAGAGCAGAGACGAACATGGTCAACTGGCAAGGTATTTTCGGCTGTTGCTCGGATCATGATTTGAACGGGTTAAAGTCGTAACTTACTATATTACATACCACTATACTCAAGGTCCAGTGACCCCGCTCCCGCAGTCCCCACGACGGCAACAACGGTAATGGAGAGCGACAGCGCATTCGTAGCCCCGGAAGGCGTGTATTCCGTCACAGAGGAGCACAAGCCGCCCATCGTACCAGCACCTTCGGGCACCGCTCAGCTATACCCCACACGACTCTCCACTGTCACCGTTCACTTCAACCACTCAAAACATGCGAGCTCGCCAGGTTTGGCCCAGTTACTTGGCGCAAACCTCAACAAGGATCTACGCAGGGACAAAGAACGAGAGAGAGAGAAGGACAGGGATAAGGAAAAACCACTACTAGACGATCGCAGTATATCCTCCAGCGATACCCCAGACGACAACCTCACCTCACCAGACGTAACATCCCCCCCAAGCCAAACGACTAACGTACCAGACCTGATTGTGTCCCAAGAACCCCAGCAAAAACTATTTGCGCACCCGTCCATCTTGGGCAAGAGGAAATCCAGCTCTTCCAAACCAAAGCATAACATGCGCACAACTTCATCTACTTTCATAATACGCATGCAGAGCGTCGAGGGATTGAATAAGATTCTTGCTAGTAAACAGGGTGAGGTGACATTTATGTTCTTCAACTCTGGTAAGACTTTTCTCTGGTATGACGTTGGTGCCAAAGCCAAGGTGTGCACACCCGTACTAGGCCTGATCTACACCACTGCTAATTATTAACCGCTGGCAACAGGAGCCACTTACAAGAATCAGTTTTTCCGCCTTTCCGACCTGTCACGACGTGAATACCCTCACGGCTTCGCCCGAGCGACTTGATGTTGTCATTGGGTTTAGTACAGGCGATCTCGTATGGTTTGGTGTGTCATGGCTTGGCGTTCTCCGATGGTATTTACTAATGGTTACACAGATCCCATAGCTAGTCGATATGGTCGTCTTAACAAACAGGTGTGACCACCAACTGGACTGCACTACTCGTCACTCACGTTGGTTTTGAGGGCTCCATTTCCTCCTCCCCCTGTACCGCAGTGCGCTGGGTCCCTGCATCTTCCACTCTCTTCCTCGTTTCCCATGCAGATGGCACAATAATTGTCTACGACAAGGAACGAGATGATGGGGTGTTCAGCGCGGCAGTTCCCGCTGCCCAAACATCAGCTCCGTGTTTCCCACATTCCAATCCTCATTCGTCTCAGAATCAGTCACAGTCGACTGGTGAATGGGATCCGTTAACGACCATGTACGTTACTGTGCCACCATGGCATCCCGAAGCCAACGTGAGTGGAGGTGGGAGAGCAGATAAGGGCGTTGCCAAAAATCCTGTCAGTCATTGGAGGCTGAGTAAACGTGCTGTTGTGGGTGGGTGTTTGGTCCATGGGCTTATGAGCACGTTGAACCTTTCATTCCTAGATTTTGTGTTTTCTCCCGATGTCAAACACGTCGCCGCCATATCAGAGGATGGCTGTTTAAGAGTGATCGACGCATTCGCTGAACAGTGAGTTGTTACTTTCTCTATTAGCTTATTCTGACAAACCTTCAGACTTGTTGATTGTTATGCGTCATATTTCGGTGCACTGACCTCTGTCGCATGGTCACCCGATGGACGTCTCATCCTGGTAAAGTAGTTCCTTCGTATCACGATTGCTCATCGTTTTTTTCGGAAACCCACAGACGGGTGGCCAAGACGACCTTTTGACAATATTTTCCCCGTGGGAACAACGTGTGGTCGCTAGGTGCCAAGGACACTCATCTTTTGTGTCGGCTGTGGCATTTGATACATCCAGATGTGATGGACGGACATACCGGTTCGGTAGTGTTGGAGAGGACAACAAACTGATACTGGTCTGCCTGTGCCCATATTGAATAAGCACCGATTCTAATTTCATCGCAATACAGTGGGACTTTTCCAGTGGTGCATTACACAGACCAAAGCTTCAACATGGCCATTATCCACGTGTGTCAATGGCATCCAGTGTCTCATTGACTGCAGTGTATCGTCGTGGGACTGGTTCAGCCACGCAACTTTCAGGACCAAGATACCATCCTGCACCATCCAGAAACGAAGTATCCGCAGTCCAGCCGGTTCTGGTATGCTGTCTGTCATCTCTTTGTCTTGTTTACTCACTAAACGTGCGCTTACTCAGGTTAAACATATCGAGGCTGACACGCTAAGCTGCCTGACATTCCTCCCTCGGGCACTATTGACGGCAACGAAATACGGTCACGTGAGGATGTGGGTCCGGCCACTTGTGACGCCCGGGAACCCACGTCGACGAACGCATGCAAGACAGGCGCTTTCAATATCGGACCTGCATGACGTTGTTTAAATCCTGAGGTTTGTTTGAAACGGAGATGTGAGACTTAAATTATGCATATGTCGTGAATTTCCCGTGTGCCTCATTTACTAGGATAGTTACACAATGTCTGGCTGTTCGACGTTTGCCTCCAGTTCATGAAGGGATCTGATCATGATAAGTATCAGACGCACTTAACGCCAAAAGGGTAGTTAGCATTTGGAGCTCCACTGCTAATTGTTCATTCATTTGACAAGTCTCAGCGAGTCCTCCGCCACGGTACCGGTGAATTTGAAGGCCTCAGTTTGATTATCGATCTTGAGCGAGCTTCTGTAGATTTCAAGTTGTGGCTTTGTTATATCCATTCTTGCTTTACAGTCATGTGTGATATCTAGTCACATATCTGATACATTGACAATCATGATCAAAAGATCCACAAAAATTGTAACGCAGTACTACACCAAGACAAGTAATAGATGGAGATTATGTGTGAACCATCTCATCGAGTAGAAAGGACCAAAGAGCGTCCGAGCGCTTGAAATCGTGGTGCACTACGTTCACTAACCAACGGTTCTCCCGTACCTCTTTGAGCAATGCTCTCTGGGAGGACTCAGGCGAATAGAAAGATGCCCAGTCGGCCCATATCGAGAAAGCTTCGTTCTATGATGCCAATATTGTTTGATGAGGTTCATTGCGACTCGATCGTATCAGCGAGCTCGCACCTTCCATGTGAGAAAAGATTCTCGTTCAATGATCGTCGTCTGCACTACCTCCTTACCGGGAAATACTCCCCACGTCACCGCATTCCTCCCATCTTCAGGTATATTAGTCCTACATTCACCCTAGGGCTCAATATGATTGAGCCGTCAACGCCGATTGAAAGCTACAGCTTACCCGTGAGTTTGCTGCAAAAAAATGAATCCAACCATTTCCTTCCTTTTCAATTTTTTTCTCGATCTGATGTACGATGTTCTCTTCCGCGAAAAACTCAACAAACCCTTTCTGAAAGACATACCCACCCCTTGGGCCCCAGCCGAAAACTTCGTCTGTAGAACTGGCGTTATCGATTGCGGGTTGAGAGCAGACAGTCCATAGTCCTTGACTGGTAAGTTTTCTCAAGTATTCAAGGATTGTTCCAGATTCTTCAGACAGTGGCGAAGCAGAGAATGGTGTGGTAGAGACGTTAGAGTCAAGATAATCCAGGAAGAGCCTGGTCAAATCCTCCGTGGTGGCCGGATTTCCCCAGTGGGATGGCACCGCATGGATCTATAAAAAAAACATTCGAGTTGAGGCGGAAAAGGATAACTGGGAGGGTCATACACTGATGCCCAAACCACCCCATTGATCTTGTGTACCGAATGCGGGACTCTTGTGGTCACCGAACCGGCCATTTGGGAACTCGTCCCAGGTCGCCGCATTGTTAAGTTCACCACGTCCAGGGGGTTCTATATCTAGTGTCGGTTTGCTTGCTAATGCGTTCGCAGCGGTTGTGGTTGCAAGGCTCGGAGTAACCAGTAAATCCGAACTAGGAAGTGGAGGGCGAGTCGATAGCGGAGGAGAATCCTTATCTCGGTGTTCATAATTAAGGCTTAACTGGGGGAGTAGGGTGGTCTTACAACAATAAGTTTATTTTTGGTAATTGGACTCCCACCAGCCCATCCAAGAATCTCGAGAACAAGCTGAACACACTTTTCAAGGTTGAGGGTGCAGAAATGAATTCCAGAAACGAGGCCAGATCCGGTGATCTTCCGTATGATGTCAACGGCGAGACGGACACCGTAGTCCTTGACAAGTTGGTCATCATGCTATCGTTGCCCCTAGATTAGCTTTCAATACAGTCAATCGATCAACCCACCCGGATGGTGTCCAAGTCAGCCATGATATTTGGCGGAACCTGTGCTCCGCATAGCTTGGTGACTCGCAGGAAAGATGCATACGTCTGTATTGGCATGACGCCGGGTATGATGGGCACCTTTATACCTGTATGTTATGAGGAACCGAACTTTAAAGTTTCTGAAGGGCTATAAACCTTTGCTTCGAACTTTGTGGATCCATTCAATGAAACGGTCCGAGTCATAAAATAGTTGTGTTACAATGAATTCCGCCCCTGCATCTACTTTCTGTTTGAGGATGTCGAGAGTGTCTTCTTCGCTGATGTTATTCTCTGTGTGCCCTTCCGGATAAGCTATAAAAGTGGTGAATCAGCATTATTGCCGCTCCTGTTTCAATACTAGGTCACGCTAATTACCCGCGACACCTATGCAGAAGTGAGACGAGTACTCGTTTGATGAACGTATATATTTGACCAGATCCAATCCAGATGTGAATCGGGAATCGATCGGCGTCCAATGCTCTTGTCCACGGGGAGGATCTGCGTGGCAAAGATGAAGAGATTGGATATGTAGTCTAAGATGACTGACCACCGCGGAGTGCTAAGATATTTCGTATACCACGTGCTTTTGCTTCCTAGGGGTATTGTTAGGGTACGGAAGGGGGAAATAGAGCATTGGCGTACACGTAAAGCATCGTCAACCATGCCGGGAAGCATGTTCGTGCACGTTAGATGCAGAATAGTGTCGACGTCACACTCAGACTGCGTGAACCCTGCGAGATCAAGACTCCCGTCTCTGGTGGAGCCACCAGCACCCCATGTCACACTGATTGCAATGGGATGGAGTGCAGAGAGACGAGATATGCGGGAGACGAGATTGTCGAAACCCTGCACAGATTTGAACAGAGAACAGTATAAGCTCACGGATGGAACACACCTGGTCCGTGCGAGGGGGGAAGAATTCGAAGGTATAGAACGGTTGAGCGGGGGAATGTGCCGCGATTTTGTCCGACAGTTTCATTGCGATCATATAGCACCAAGTAGCGTCTATTATATAAGCAGCCTACTACTACCAAAAATTGCTTCAATTCCAAACAAGGGCAAACCATTCTCTAGATGACCCCCCAGGACACCCAGAATTCAATGGATGCGTTGTCGACACCCGCGACCGCCGACTTCTCCTCGACGCCCCCAAAGCGTACCAAGATCGTGTTGCTTGGTGACCAGAGTGTTGGCAAGACCAGTCTAATCACAAGGTCAGCCCCAGACGCGAAGACTGGTGTTCATACTCATCTGGTATACGTGCAGATTTATGTACGATACATTCGACAACACATATCAGGCTACGATTGGCATTGACTTCTTGAGCAAAACCATGTACCTCGAGGACCGAACCGTTCGGTTACAGCTATGGGATACTGCTGGCCAGGCGAGTCGAGGCTCGAGGCTTTCGGGATGCTATTCATCTAGAACGGCTCACATGTGACAGGAACGATTCCGTTCGCTAATACCATCATATATCCGTGATTCCTCTGTAGCAATAGTTGTATACGACATTACTAGTAAGTACCATACTCCAGCCAGCTTCCACAGCTAATCTCTATGGTGCAGACCGGCAATCTTATCTGTCAACGTCAAAATGGATCGACGACGTACGGTCAGAACGTGGAAACGATGTCATCATCGTCCTGGTCGGTAATAAGGCTGACCTTTCAGAGAAGCGGTCCGTCCTCGCATATCCTCACTGTTGCGCAAAGCATGTTTAACCCCTCGCATCATTCTAGTCAAGTCACGGTTGAGGAAGCAACCCAGAAAGCAACGCAAATGAACATTATGTTTATGGAGACTTCGGCCAAAGCTGGTCATAACGTCAAGTCGCTATTCAAGAAAATAGCGATGTCATTGCCTGGCATGGATAGCAATGTGCAAGCAGACGCACAGAACACCAGTATGTGTTCTCCTTGGCGTCATCACAAGTGGACCTGAAGAGATGCATTCCAGAAATCGACGTGACGACTGCTCAAACACCTACTGTTCCAGAAGCTTCACAGTGTAACTGCTGATGTACTTCGACCTACCTTCCCTCTTGTGGCATTATATACCGTGATTTTTGTTTCGGCTATTTTAAATCGTTTGCTACGATCCATCGACGGGGGACTCTCAAAACTACCCTGTCTGTCTGCTAACCACGGTTCATTGTGTTACCTGCACCTTTTGGATGGGTGTCTTTGTATTGGGCCCACTGTTCATCTTTATGACGTTTCTCTTCTGCTTTCAGTTCTCCCACCACTGTCCCATCCATCTCCGAATCTATGATGAGCTGTTCAGACGTCGTGGGTTCGGCTTCGGGTTTGGGCCTATGCAGACCGCTGGCCGCTCAATCAAGTATAAGTTTTCTCAGAGTGTGGCTTACCCTCCGCTGGAAAGGATACCTCCCCGCTGTCGCTCTATCTCCAAATAATCGTCGATGGTCATGGTTGGTAGACGATGACCGGGCCCAAAAACCTGCGTGTATAAGCGAGTACGGTCTGACGCGCTCGCGGGCAAAATGGTGAAGGGTCTCAAGGGCTGCAGCGTTGATCAGGAGAGTTAACAATTTCACTTGTTAGCACCTACCTTGCCATGGGGGTCCAATAGGGACCGTCTGTCGGGAAATTCGGGAGCTGCATCAATTCTCCACACGTCCTCCTGGTTTTTAGCCTTGTTTCGTCGTTCGTCCGCTGGTGGCTGCGGCAATGAGGGAAGGGACGGAGCATTGCTCAGCAACTGGATCTCTTGATCCACACCTTCAAGTTGTGCACACGCCTGGGCATAGAAGAGTCTGAGAAGTAGTAACATAGCTTCTCTGAGTACATCCTCAGTTTCGAGGTCTTCAGCATTGTCGCCCGGGGGAAGAAGCAGAGATGCTACGAACTCGAAGTCGCTGAATGGGCGGTCCTCGGAAACTAGCTGTCGTCGACGTCTCCTAACTACTTCTATACGAGCTCGGAGATCCTTCTCGGCTCTGTATTGTCTGATTTTGACCTCCCTACGTTTTGCAGCGTCTCTGATAGAGGACGGTTGCTGACCATAAAGGACACGCTCGGAACCTGGAACGATGTCGTAGGTTTCAAGACTGGAAGTATACATGTTGAGATGACGCTAGTGATGGTATCGGCAACGTGCTTGTAATCCTCCAGTTCTCGCACCCACCTGAACTTGGACCAGGTTTCCCATGCGCCCATCCCTATCCGCAGTTCTGACTCGGTTCTGCACTTCTGCATGGACGAATGGGAGAGATAAATACACGAGATCCGGGGTGGATATATCATCGAGAACTTCATTCGAACTGAACAATGATAAGCTGGCGACTTGGGAGGTCAGCTGAACAAGATCAGCTAAAGTGTCTTGGATGAGTTCCTGGAGGTGGTCATATCAGCAGGATACATTTGTCGGGAAAGCCGACGCATGCCTGAGTGTCATCTTCGATGGTAGGCAGATTGGAAGCTCTGGCGGCCTTGTCCAAGGCTCTCGCGTATAGAACTGAAAGTGATAGCGACATGACGAAGGATCCGGACGAGTATTCGGGGGTCACATCCACGCCTCTTTCTGCTACCACTAGGATGAATTTGCAAGGGGACGCGCAGAATCATTTTTCGCGTCGGAGAAACCTCCGCGACCTCCTGCACTTCAAAGGCGACGATTCGGGGTATGTTGAAGGCAAGGTCTTCATGATATGGCCACCCCGAAACAGGTCACACCGCATTAACCTCGAGGTAGTAGAAGACTCTGCTCTCTACCGCTTCGAAGTGGAGGTTCCCTACAAAGATGGGATTGCATTTCGACCACACGAGCGTGTCTGCCTTGCTCTCAGAGGGATGAGGGTTGATCGGCGCAAGGAATCCAGCGCCCCACACTACTTTCCGATCATCCTCCGCTTCCCCGATGGTGTAGTACTAAAATATCTGAGTGGCACTAATGCAGGAAAAGTTGTCGACACATGGGAGGGTAAGTACATCCACCCCAGGACTGGTTTCCCTATTCTAATGTCAGTTGGAATGTAACAGGAAACACGGATGAATGGTACAACTCTGGCGACGTTCACACCGTCTCAAATGCAGTCACAATTGACGCGTCTGAGATCCACCACGGCCATGTCCCGACAGTAATATGCCCCCCCATGCTGACCATTCCACGAACAGACGCTACCAGATGTCACGGTCAAGACGTCAAGGTAGATCAACCTCCTCCATCGTTGATTCCAATCGCAGCCAGCACAGCTACTGCTCAGTTGATACGATCGGCTCAGCACTCTAGCACTGAGCGACCCCGTCGTTCCTCCAAAGCAAGATCACGGAAAAAACGAAGATTGCTTAAGGAGATGGAGAAGGAGTCGACATATTCTAACCAACTAGAAAATGTAGACGAACCCCTTCCAGTTGACGTCGCTAAGCCTTGTTACGAACAACCTCGAACATCAATTCACGCATCCTTGACCAATGTGTCCGACAGCCATTCACAGCTCCCTCAGGTTAGCGGAAACGCCAACGGAGAATCCTTCCTTCCGGAGGACAACGCGGTGGACATTCCGCGCGAAAACAATCATAGCAAACCGGTGACCGCCCCTGGAGAAGCTGCCATCCCTGTTCTCCAGCTCAGTGCGGGTGTTCGCACACAAAGGGTTTGTCGCTTGATGACCGTGTCACTAGGTGTTAATCTCGTATTCTAGGGTGACATTTTCACTCCCCTCAGTGAGCTTCAAAGAGGTCATTCCTTGATCAATGTTATCGGAATTGTGGCCCACGTGACCTCGGAAAGAAAGACAAGGACAAATGGTGAGTCAATTATACATTCTTTGCGCTTTCGGAGGATCATACCACTTCTCGCTAGAATGGAGTCGCTCGATCACCCTTGTTGATCCGTCCGTAGTCGGTTCATCACGACAGAGTATCAAAGTGAACTGTTTTCAGAAGAAATTTTTAGAATGGCTGCCACAAGTGCAGAAGGATGACATCGTTATTCTGCGCAAGCTCAAGGTCCGATAACGACACCGCCTTCTACGACTTTGCATTGACCTTACATATCACAGGTTGTCGAGTTTCACGGTGTTACGACAGCTACAGGTTATGGTGACAAGTTGCGTTGGGCTGTTTATGATCCGTTCAACCATTCTATACGACCTCCTAACAAAGGTAATGCTCCTGAGAAAGAACTGATCGACGATGGGATGGGTTACGAATACTCTCCGTACTGGGAACCATTCCAAGACAGCATTGAACTTGAATATTGTCGGAAAATTGGAGAGTGGTGGAAGGGACCCGAAGGACGAAAAATCTCTACAGTGGAGTGCTCGGGGTCTCTGCGCAGGCGGCATCTGCTGATATCTGAAGCCTCGCCCGACCTCCCGCCTATGGGTTTTTTCGATTGTACCGTTGAGGTGAGCAAATAATATCCTGGTTGAACCGATTCCCAACACTTCTTTGAAGGTGTTACAAAAATTCAACAACCACGGCGGTGCGACCACTGTTTATGTCACAGACTACACGGCCAACGCTTTGGTTCACTCCGTGCGAGCCACGTGGTGTCCACCTCAATTGTCTGACCGCGTGTTGCAGTGTAATATGTGGGACGACGCGAGGAACATCGCAGAGATGATGGATCCTGGCGAATATTGGTACTTGCACAACGTCCGGGCAAGGTGGAATCCTGACCATCACATGGAAGGGACGATGCAGCTAGCGGAAAAAGTTACTCAACTGGATGAGACCAAACTCGAGGCACTGCCACATCTTAAGGCTCTTCTGGCGTCAGTTCAATATCTTACAGCGTATCTTTAGAACGAAATGACACCTCCTGCAGGAGAAAGCAAGAGTTTAAGTCCAATAACTCTAGCTCTGCCTCGGGACCAACATCATTGCACATTTTCCCGGAAATGCTTCTCCAAGATGTGGAAGAGAGCACGAGCTTCCTCACTTGCATTGTTGAGGTATTCCATTTTCCCAGCAATTATTTACATGTTCACCATAGTTCTGGTAGCTGCTCCATATCGACCTCGACTCACAGGACGGTCATCTTCTATACGTTACCGACTACACATACAACCCTGACTTGCCGACCACCGTCTCAACAGCCGATTGGGCGCACAATCTCGAACACCGTGTGGTGAAGATAAAGTTGGACGACACTCAAGCCAAGATTTCATCGGAGCTCCAGCACGGCTCCATGTACACCATCCAGAACATGCGCATCAAGCGTTTAAGTGTATCTGGTGGTATGCATGGATGTTTGGGTGGCGGTGATACGCTTATCGTCTCCTTACATGATTCATCAGACCACCGTGCCCAGACGTTGCAGAGGTTGGTATGTGTGTAATGACGGTTTATCTTGTCTTACTCAGATATCCATGTAGGAACAAAGAAAAATGGAGAAGAGAAAATATGCTGAATGCTCCGACGATTTCAAACGGCCCGTATGGGGAGACCCATAGACTACTCAAGCAATCGTCGACTGCTTTAGGCGACACCACTTTACAGGAAGCACTCACATGGCCTGCTCCAGTTGAGTTCAAAGTGTTAGCTCGCGCCGTGGATTTCTTTCCCTTCTCTCTGGAGGATGCATGTGTCTTGCGATGCACTAAATGCGAATCAGAGTGAGCATTCTGGATTTTCCGGTACCTACAGATGCTGATCCCTTTCTCAGCCCCCCGCCTTCATTCAAACGATGCCCACGTTGTGATGACATGATGGAAACTCATTGCAAATGGTTATATTGCTTGTATATTCTCCTTCGAGACGAGAAAGGCGACGAACTCGTTGTGTCTCTATCAGGAAAAGAGGTGTGTGTTCTTTATTGCGAGTGTGAAACGGACGTAATCTCGGTTGTGTGTATCAGTGCACGTTGTTGCAAGGCGTTGATCCAACCGACTTTCGTTGTGATCTGGTAGCATTCCGCAAGTTCCTGGCAAAACTCGACCCCGTTTTGGGTAACTTGAGAGACATCCACCTGGCTTGGTCGAGAAACGAGGATAAAGCCATTGAGTCGCCGCCGATGATATTTACTCTTGAGAGCTGGAATATTGGCGACGAGAAAGGATACGGTCTTCTTGATTGCATGTCCACGTAGGGAGATGCCACATTCAGTATATAGCGAATAGTATCTCCAAACCAGACTCTCGAGTGACAAAAGACTCATTCTGTCCTATGAGACTGAACTTGAAAGAGCACATCAGATCGGCCAAGTGACACAACAAGTACTGCAAGGGCAGATATGCAAGTCAGACACTACCGTGACTGCCTCAAAGTTCTGTCACCATTGCTTCGAGCAACTCCCTGGTGAGTTGACCAAGTTCGGTGCGCTTCCGACGACTTGAAACTGTGTGGACTTGACTCCAGCTTGAACCTCTCAGATGGTAAATAATCGCACAGATTTCCGGGGATCCATGGTAATTTATAGACCAGCTTATTAGAACTGAAGGCATAAGCGCCGGGGCAGGGATATCTTCGGGTTTTTGAAGGTCGAAGAGAGCATTGAGATCTTGAGAAATGACCCGCTCTCAGGCTCGTGACTTGAATGCAGCGTGACAGTGTGACGATTCTGTGACGGACGCGTCTGACGCGGTAGGACGTGTAAACGAACTACCAGCATGTCTCTACCAGTCGTCAAGATAGATGTCAACTACGACGACGAGTTGGGTGCGTATACTATCACTACTCAGCATCATTTGTTCACTCGTTGCAGACAAGATACGGATCTTCCTTTCAACGTATGTCAGTCACGACAAGGACCTGGATCGTGATTTCGCAAATATTGTACTGAACGACGACGACGACGACGATCGCGAGGGCTCCAGGACAAAGGGACTCAAGTACATGCAGCAGCTGGTACGCTTTCCTGAGTCCAGAGTCACACCTCATTTTGATACCTAGTATTCAAGCAACGGATAGCAAACCGCGAGCAGCAGATACTAACCATTGACCTCGAAGATATCCATCAGGCGAGAAGATGAACTCTCATTTATCGTTCGTTTATCTTACTATTATCTCCCACTCAAGCATGAGAAAACTGTTTCCGAACTTGTGGCTCGTATCCAAAATAACACCCGGCGCTATGTCCAGCTATTTTGTGAAGCCATTGACAAACTCATTCCGACCCCAACCAAGGACATAAGTGAACATGATGAGGTCATCGATGTCATCCTCCATCAGCGGCGCGAGCGGAACGAGCAAACTGAGGGAGTTCAGGAAGGCTTCCCTGATCATCTCTTACGGCGGTAGTGCGTGTCGTCACTCCCGTACGGTATGCATCACACTAAATATCGCTTTAGTAATCTCTACTTTCAGCCTCTGCGATCTGACATTGCCCTGGCAGTCCGTGATGTCAAGGGCGCTCACTTGGGACGGCTAATAACTGTTCGCGGCATTGTGACTCGTGTCTCAGAAGTTAAACCTCTCCTTCTTGTGAATGCCTACACGTGTGACGTGTGTGGATCGGAAACATTTCAACAAATTTCCAGCAAGACGTTTTCCCCAATCTCCGATTGTCAAAATGAGAACGAGTGCAAAAAGAATGGCGTCCGCGGGTCTCTCCACATGCAGAC
The DNA here is from genome assembly GCA_038093175.1 of Boletus hoseneyae. Classification (NCBI taxonomy): domain Eukaryota; kingdom Fungi; phylum Basidiomycota; class Agaricomycetes; order Boletales; family Boletaceae; genus Boletus; species Boletus hoseneyae. The sequence continues at coordinate 51,083 of JBBPRT010000004.1, forward strand.
ACGAGCTTGTCGCTTCAGCCCGTTCCAGGAGGTCAAAATCCAGGAAATGGTTTGCCCCTTTCTCTGGCCCTTTCATTTTTCCTCTCAAACTTCTGCAGGCGGACCAAGTTCCAGTCGGTCATATTCCTAGGTCAATGACAGTTCATGTGAACGGCAACCTTGTTCGCATGATGAATCCTGGAGATGTGGTTCATCTTGGGGGCGTTTTCCTTCCTATACCATACACCGGATATCAGGCCGTTCGAGCAGGGCTTCTCACTGATACATTCCTGGAAGTGCAATATATTCATCAACTGAAGAAGCAATACAGCGATATGGAAATGACCCCACAGATACAGGCGCAGATCGCTGACATGCAACGGGACCCTGCGTTGTATAACAAGCTTGCTCAAAGCATCGCTCCGGAGATCTATGGGCACCAAGACGTGAAGAAGGCACTTCTCCTATTACTGGTAGGGGGGGTCACGAAAGCCATGGGTGATGGGATGAAGATTCGTGGTGACATCAACATCTGTCTCATGGGTGACCCCGGTGTTGCCAAGTCACAACTACTGAAGTATATTTCGAAGGTTGCCCCGCGCGGTGTGTATACCACGGGCAAAGGTTCCTCCGGTGTCGGTCTCACAGCTGCTGTTATGCGAGACCCGGTCACGGATGAAATGGTCCTTGGTAGGTGGCGTCCCTTGAGAAACAGTCTGCATATTGACAGGGATGGGTGCAGAGGGGGGTGCTCTTGTATTGGCTGACAATGGCATCTGTTGCATTGATGAATTTGACAAAATGGAAGAAACCGATCGAACCGCTATCCACGAAGTGATGGAACAACAAACGATCTCCATCTCCAAAGCCGGTATCTCAACTACTCTTAACGCTCGAACTTCTATCCTCGCCGCTGCGAATCCGCTGTATGGACGCTACAACCCCAAAGTATCTCCTGTGGAAAACATCAACTTGCCTGCGGCGCTCCTGTCTCGTTTTGACCTCCTCTTCTTGATTCTGGACAAACCAACACGCGAAGACGACGAGCGGTTAGCTCAGCATGTTACGCACGTGCACATGCACAACACTCACCCCAAGCTCGAGTACGATGTCATTGATCCTTCCTTGATGAGGTTAGCATTCAGACCGCCGCTCCATCATACCTGTTGACATTTGGATGCACGGACACAGACATTATATCGCGCAGGCACGCCTCAAACGCCCCGTTGTCCCGCCTATGGTCTCGAACTATATCGTAGATTCTTATGTGCGTTTGCGCAAGCTCTCGAAAGAGGAGACTGCCCGGAAGAAATCGCATACTTACACATCAGCACGTACATTGCTTGGCGTGCTCCGCCTTGCTCAAGCACTCGCACGTCTTCGATTCGCAGACATTGTAGAGCATGGTGACGTCGACGAGGCTCTGCGTCTGATGGAGTGCAGCAAGGAGAGTCTCGAAGACGACGAAGACAAAGAGTATGAACCTGACCGATCGGTCATCAGCCAAATCTTTCGACTTATCAAGAACATGGCTGGGGAAGGTGGCAGCAAACGAAGGAAAAGACAACGCATGTTCGGCAAAGGACCTGGGGGGGCACGGGATATGGATGTCGACTCGAGCGAAGACGACAACGACGGAGAGTTGGCTCTCATTGACGTGCGATCCAGGGTGCTGGGTGCTGGTTATACTGAGGTACAGCTCAACGATACCATTTCTGAGGTAAGATGGTGTTTCCCCTCGTATAGTGCGTCCCTCACTGTCTCCGTGTGCAGTACGAATCTATAGATGTCTGGGCACGGGTAGCAAATGGTTCGAAGTTGCGTTTCATCAATGTCTGACGGGAGAAAAAAATGCTTCTGTTGCTTTTGGTTGTACAGTCATTTTATACCGTTGATATATGTGCAGGAATATGTCCATAAAATAGCATGTCGTCTATCCTGACTGTTCTTGAGAAGCGTGTTCCCAACTTGACCCGCTGCCACTCCCAGGACTTGCTGCTCCCTCCTGACGCGATTGGAAATCGTCTCGATACCCCGGTGTTGGCTCCACGGAGGCGGGGTCATCGTCATTCAAAAATTCTGAATGAAAAGCCAGCCCTGCCTCTTGGTGGTCATCGAAGGACCGGCCAGGATGAAGCATTGTTTGTTCGTCTGCGTCTTCGTCGTCATCGGATACTTCCCCAAATGCATCATACAGCTCCTTTGCCCTCGGTCTCGGGCGTGCACCACCTCGAGAGATGGAGCTCATCGGAAGATCGTCATCCACAAGGGACGAATACGCTACGCGTCGTCTCACACGTCTCCTCCAGAAAAATATGCCAGCACCAATAGCAAAGAGAATCACAGCACTCATAGCGACGAAGAACCACTTGGAGTTGGAGACAAGGTTAGACATGTCGGAGAACCAGCCTTCATCGGGAGTGGGGGTCATGCTAGGTGTCGCAGAGGACCCTGGGAAGGCAGGACGGTCAGCCTCGCCTTCTGCTGTGTCATGATCGCTTGGGAGGCCTGCTGTCGGTTTGGGGTACGATTTAGCAGAAGAAGGGGAGGGGACTTCAGCCGACTCTGATTCTTCGGGAGACGGGAGAACTGCATCGTTGGTGGGGAGGACGTACGTCTTGGCTTGGGCAGGATCAATTGTAGAACCCCAGAACATAAGTCGCCAACCATGGAATGTCCCATCGAGTTTTGCGTCAGACTGATCGGATACCCTGATGGTCCAGTCGCCGACTGGATTCTCACCCCTTTTTGTTGGAATCAATGACTGAGTTTTGAGGGAAGGAAAGAAAATACCTTACCAGTGCTTCACAGTCATGAAACGCCAACCTTTGAATCCGGTGGTTGCATAATCATGCTTGCGCACTGCAGCCAAGATACTCTTTATGCCGTTGGGGCTGACAAGTTCCACCTCCACGTCACCTCGCTTAGAATGGGAAATCCACACGGCAATGGTCAAATGCTCGAGTGTTTCGAAGTTATGCTCGAGCAACATATCATTTATGAGAGTGAATGTGCTCTCAACCCCGCCTGGAGGGATGGGCACACCTCCAGTCATGGTACCTTCTGGGTCTGTTAGGGAACCATTATTGAGCTGAATCGCGGATGGATGGAACCAGGCCTGGGGCTTGACGAGTTCCCAGTTCTGTGCAGCTGTGACAAAAGCGTACGCGTTAAGCTGACCGTACCCGTATTTGTAACTAAATGGCCGGCCCGAGGCTGTTTTTTCCCAATCCGGATCCTCTGGATTGATCATTTGGGCTGATTGAACGCAAAGATGCTGGATATCGCGCCAAGTAAGGTCGGGACTTGTGAGATGGTGTCAGACCAGGAAGAGGAAGGGAGGGGAGACTGACCGGACTTGGAGAGCTAGCGCCAGGACGCCTGCTGCGTTTGGGGCAGCAGCGGAAGTGCCACCATGGTTGGATGAACAGGCATTTTCACCCACGTCGGTGGTAACCTGGAAGAGGGTGAGAGGAGGTGAGAGGGAATGAAAGGATGTGCGAACGATGTTCTTTCCGCTGCCTGAGCTGTAGGCCACCACGAGGTTGGCGGCACAGGGTTCTGAATAGTAAGGATGGAGGCCCTTGTAGTCTACGGCAGAGACGGTTACGGAGTAAATGCTGTTGGTATAACCGTCAAAATTGCACTGGTCACCGGACAATGCGCCATTGCCACTGGCGAATACGAATACGGAGCCTTTTCCGTGTCTACCGTTCTGGACGCCATTAAGGAAGGCCTTGTGAATGATGTAGCTTGGAGCCTCCATGGACCTGCCGTCATCAGGGGGGCCCCAGCTACAGGAATAAATGTCGACATCATGGAAGCCATAGTTGAGTGCTGCAGCTTCGTCTGCGTCTGTGATTGGGCCAGAAAGGATGCGCACGCCTGCTATCTTTGCTTCATAAGCGAGGCCGACGCCGCAGACGTCGTTTTTCGCAGCTGCGATCTGGCCGGCGCAGCGGGTACCATGACGGTCGTCTGCGAGGAGTGGTTTAGGAAGGGGAGTGTGGTCGTTAAAGTCGTAGGAATGTTCAGCGTCCTAAGAGAATGAGAGATGATTCGAGGAAAAAGGGGGAAGACATACGAAATTTTCGGCAAGGTCCTTGCTTTCGTAGTCGAGGCCGTCGTCGATGAGGGATGCGATGACTCCCTTGCCGGTGATGCCAATTTCCCAAAGACCGGTGACATTCATCATGTGTTCGGGGAACTCTTCGTTGACGATGTGCCATTGTTGGGTGAAGAGAGGGTCTGTGACGCCAAGACGGGCACCAATGGCGGCGGGAGAGTCATCCGGATGGACGGGGGGCGGTGCGCGCTTTGTCCGCTGGCGTGGGTGTTGGTGCTCGAAGAGGTGGATGGCGGCGAGGAGGCGGTGAGCCCGTTCATCGCGGGGTTGAATGGCCGCGTGAGTACGGAAGGCGTCGTAGCGGGCGAGGATTGGATGTCGATGTGGAGGGGGGTGTTTTGGAGCACGGAGGAGCCACGCGTTGGGGAGCTCGCCGACCTGGCTGACGAGCTCGAGGCCACGGCCGAGTTCGGTGATGCACTCGTCCAGGGAGGGGGCGGAGGGGGCGGGATGGTGGTCGAGGATGAAGTAGTCAAATGCTGCGTGGTCGCGGAGGGCGTCGACGACGGCGAGGACGGCGAGGACGACGAGGACGACGAGGAAGAGGTGCTGTCGACGTGTCATGACTGGAAGAGAGGTAGCGATCACGTGCGTGTCTATCGCCTTTGACGAGCTGTGTCGCTTCTTTCAGTTGAACGATGAACGTCGCGAGGAAACGCACGCGTCGGTCGCTGTCCCCCGCATCAGACAGCGACGACGACCGTCCACCGCGACCGCCCCCTCAGAGGCCGTCCCCAGAACAGTCCTTGTTCCACACCCCACCCGACCACGAGTTCCCAGAGGGGCCCGACATACAGATCATCGGTGAGACAGATCCCCTCGACAACGACCGTGACAACGATGTCCCAGTCCGTGTCCTCACCGACTTTTCCATATACGATCACAGCACTCTCCAGCTCGTCCCCGTTGCCTGCCTCCTCGAACTCTCTCTCAACCAGACGCTGTCCTTCTCTGCCTCCGGTTGCGTCAAGGCTTGGATAGACACTGATGATGATGACGACGACGAAGAAGAGGAGGAAGAAGACGCGTCCCAAGTACGTGAAAATAGCGACGACGACGGTGCAGCTGCAGAGGACCGCATGCAACGCCTCAAGCTGGCTCCAATCAAGAAGTTCTCCTTCCACGACCTCAAACAGTGCCACCGCCGTCTGGACAGGTACCCACTCTCCTACCCCCTCCGTACTCGCTCTCATCCTCCACAGCAATATCTACATCCTCACCAAGTATGCTTGGTACATCCTCGACATCCCTTCGCCACTTTACAAGCCTTTTTATACCGATTTTTGGCTCAAGCACCGCGTCCTCCACCTCGTCGTCTCCTCCGCCACCTCTCATCCTAGGATCAGTTACGACGATTTTATTCGCTCTCTTGACCCTTCCCCGTCCTCCGATGACGACGTCGCAGTCTCCCTCACAATCCTTGGTAGGAGCATCACAGAGGACGATGTCCAGTCAGACGATGTCGTATGTACTTTCCATTTCCCGCTTGCCTTCCTCACCTGGCTTCCGTAGAAATCTTATCTATTGGCCATGCTCGACGACCTCCATGCAAACGAGCGTATTAACATCCGTCGTACCCCTTTGTTCCGCACCATCCTTGGTCAACAGCTTTCATATCAGTTTGAACCTCACAAGTCACCCAGCTCATCCCGCCCCCGCCCCCAGTCACGTAACTCATCGAGTAACCTGGAGCTTCAGGTCCTCAAACACCGTAACCAAACTGTCGTCACCACCGTTGTTTCACGCGTCGCAAAATTACTTTTCGAACAAAACATAAAGCTCGTCAATATTCCCGGTCAAGACGACATCGACATGGAAGAATTATACCCTACACACACCTCTCTCATTCACCTCGCAAATCCTGACTCTGTCAAATGGGGCCCTCCCACAGATCATCCGGGTCACTACCGATCTGTTTGCGTCGACGGTGTAGTTTATTCCGTGCGTTCCCCAGTCCTCCCACTTCCCTTCTTCTTCATGTCGTTCCTAGATTGGTGATACCGTCATGGTCGAGCCTGGTATAGATGAGAACAAAGCTCGTGCAAAGAGCTACACCCATGAGCCTGCTCAGTCACCTAATTCACTTGCCAATTCTCGCTGGTAAGCGACCACTCATACTTGGCCCACTCCATCAACTCGTCACACCCCAGGTTCTGCCGCATATGCTATCTTTTCGAGGACGAGCAAGGCCACAAAATGTTCCACGGCCAGTGGCTCACCCACAGTTCAAAGACTCTTCTTCAGGAGCTTGGTCATTCTCAGGCTCTATATCTAATGTTAACGGACTGTGAAGATATTCACATTGACGCGATATCACAAAAATGCAATGTCCGTGAGCTAGACTCAGATACTCCCGAGCCGATTGATGGCAACGCATCAGATGAAAACGACTTTTTCACTAGGTATGGTGTTTTCTACGTTTATTCATCCTCTAACACCACCGTCGCTAGCTTGTTGTACAACAGTGCAGACGCTTCATTCGTCTCGCTTTCCGAGGAACAAACAATGCGTGCCTTTGCTCACTGTGATATCCACCAACAATGTCTTTCCTGTGGTTTCCAGGCGATGAAGATGAGCATTGCTTATCCTCGTCCTCTTCCCGGTGGGGGATTCGCTCAATTCGAGTTTTCGTACCACCTCCATGATTTCGTTTACGTCAAGCATAAACAACCACACTCCGTTTACAAAATTGGTCAGATTGTAAAGCTGAAGGCAATGAAGGCTCCGATTGAAGTGACAGTCCAACTATTTGGGAGGTATGACGACGTTGTGAGGAATGTGAGGTTGGAAGACAAGTACCGTTTATTATCATCTGATGACGTGGGTTCCCCTCCCCCCCCCCTGGGTGGTAGTTATGTTTACTGACCATCCACGCAGCGTAGGCTTTTTAGAACAGACGAGGTGGAGATTGTGAACGACGAAGACCTGCAGGGGCGATGCTACCTAATTCATGAACATGACACTGCTGCAATTGACGACTGGGTGAAAGGTGATGATCACTACTATGTCAATCAACAAGCTTGTTCGTCGAAACCCAAATCCTTTGACGATCTTGAAAGTTGGTCGAAAAACGAATTTAGATCCTGCAATAAATGTCACGAGGAGAGGGAGGATCTTTTGGAACGGCAAAGTCTACTGCTGAAAAGACATGGTCGTTTGCGTGGGTTGGAATTGTTCGGAGGTGAGACTTTTGCTTGCACGGCGTGTTTGATTGACACATTGATCCAAATTGCAGGAGCTGGTGGTCTGGGGACTGGCTTGGATTTGTCCGGCTTTGTAGAGACCCAGTGGGCGATCGAATTCTCTCCCAGTGCCGCACAAACCTACAAGTAAGGTTGGGTTTGCGCTCCACCCTCCTATACTCACGTGTGTCTTCCGCAGGTGCAACCACCCTGACACAATTGTTTACAATCAATGTACGAATCTATGCCTACAGCACGCAATTGATACCCTAGAAAACAAGAAGCCAAAACCACTCCTCTCCTTAGACGATAAGAAACCACTCCCCCCCATGCCGAAGCCAGGTGATGTAGACTTTATCTATGGTGGTTCGTGATTCATGGTTGTCTGCGTGCTTGAACATGACTGACGAGAGATTGCTAGGTCCTCCGTGTCAGAGCTTCTCTCACTTGAACCACAATAAGGTGTGGTGAAGAATACGTGAGATTTTCCTTTACTGACGACTTGTTTAAACAGAAAGAATTTGATATACGGTATGAGGCCGCCTCCCCCATTCACCATTGGTGATCTGATATGTTACTCCATAGAAGCACACTCGTGTGCAACATGATAGCTTTCGTCGAGTTTTACCGGCCGATGTATGTACTCCTGGAAAACGTCCTTGGAATTTTGTGCCACAACCAAAAGACGACTTCGAGGAAGAATGGCATACAATTTGCAGTTGTTAAATTTATCCAGCGCGCTTTGGCCTCCATCGGGTACGTTGACCTTCCGTTTGCTTTCCATCGAGATTCGTTTGACTACGCACAGATACCAATCCAAGTTTGCCGTTCTCCAGGCTGCCCAGTATGGTGCACCTCAAGGTCGCAGGCGAGTCATTTTTTGGGGAGCACGCCGTGACGTGTTGATGCCAGAATGGCCGATTCCGACACATTGCTCTCCAATACAATTGGCTCGTGCTGGACTGCCAACCGGCTCCGTTTTGCGTCCTATCATACGGAACCAGTGTGAAGGTGGCTTAGACGACGATCGGTCCGCGCCACTGCACTTTGTTACGATCGACGAAGCAATTGGAGATTTGGCATGTGTTCATTGATGAATATGCTCTGCAGGTCGTTCTCACTTTATTGGTGTTGTCACTAGCCTCCCTTTGACTGGTCTGTACTTTCGCGCACGTGGATCGTCCGTGACTGAGAAATTTGGTATCCAGGATCAATCCACACGCTACCATGAAGGCTACAGCAGAGGACAAGAGAGAAGCCCGCGAGCGCAAGGATGTCCTTAAGATCCCAGCCTTTTGTACCCTCGCAGACCCCAAGCTTCCCTATGTTGGCTTCTCACAACCACGCGAACATAGCTCCGAACCATTATCACGGTATCAAAAGTGGATGCGCCAACAACCAGATGGAAAAAATAATCTGGACTTGAAATATCATTATACAAAACGATGGCGTGCTAACGTAGCAGAACGGTAAGTACCCACCCAACTCTAGCATTCATAGGTTGCATTGTTCGTTGTTCAATTTCTTAGTGTCTGCGCTGTACCGCTTGTCCCTGGAGCAAATCAGTTCAGTAAGTTGATGGCTATATTAGAATGATGTTTACTTGAATGCCCCCAAGCTCTGCCGGCAAAGCTGCGGATGGAACTTACAAAACAAAAACATGCTGAGGTGAAGTATGCATGTACGTGTTGAACGTCTCGATCACTGCTTCTGCTCCATTCCTTCGTAGCTCTCTATAAGCGCCTAGATGCCAACCATGTGTTCGCAACTGCGTTGACAACCGTTGCACCAAATAGCAAGGGTGGTGCGGTCCTCCACCCGTCCGTGAGTGCTTTAATCCGTTGGAAAAGTAGATGATACAATGTGCTTCAGCAAAAACGGATTCTCAGCGTTCAAGAATGTGCTCGAGCCCAAGGATTCCCCGACCATTATGACTTCTTGTCCGTAAATGATTCCCCCAACAAGATCATAGCAGATGTACATGTCTCGTTTCCGTGCATCATGTCGCTCAGCTTACAGTCCTTTCTTTGTCTAGCAACTTCGTCAGATTGGTAATGCTGTCCCCGTTCCTCTAGCTTACGCATTGGGTAAATCGCTTGGGCAAACGCTGTTCAAAATGTGGGACGAGAAGGATAGAGAAGGGAGTCCGGAAGTGTGAAGCCAATGCGCTATCTGTTATGTCAATTATTGCTCACAGTACCACACGTTTTAAAGTACCCGAAATGAGTGGGGCGCATAACAGTGGGATAGAAATAAATTACTTGAGAGCAGTAGAAGTGGCTATGGCTATGGTGAGGTGTCAGACATGTCATGAGTGGTATTCAGAAGACAGGTATCACAATCCCATGAAATCTTCCCTTATGTCAACAGCGTTGTTGTACCCTGTGGTCTAGGAGGCGGAAGCGGGCGATGAGGGATGCGCTGTGATGAGGCAGCAGCAAGTGCCGAGGTACGTCGCGCCAACTGGACTCTTCGAAGCTCTTCGTCGATCCGCCACATGCCTCGGACGAATGCGTCTCGGTCAACGAATCCACTGCACTGGGGATCGCAATCGTTCCTGCCACAACACATCCACCTGAGATCAACAACGTGATCAAAATCTACGCTCTTACCATATACTCCTAAGCTTTTTGCGGTCGAGGAGGGAAGCACTCCATATATACTTGACGATTCGCCCGTTCAGCTTCTCCTCAGAGGCGACATAAAACGGCTCCTCTTCCTCACTATCACTTTCATTGAACCCTTTTTCCAAAGACAAGACGGGATGGTCTTCTGGATTGGTGGTCAAATCAACTGACAAACCTCGCCATCCAGCTGCCTGTCTGCCTTTCTTAGGGGGAAGAGGTGGTGGCGCGAGTGGTCTGATTTTCTGTATCTTCTTTTCCGCCTTTCGTCGACCTTGCACAGCACTGTCGAAGAGGGACTCATATCGCGACCGGGCGGCAGGAGGAACTGGGGTCGGCCTCAGAAGTGGCGAGGATTTGACACTGGCCCCAAGCTGTGCGCTATCCCGCGTACTGACACTCGTCCGCGATGTAGTAGTGGCGTTGCTAAGGATAGAGGATCGGTCAGATGTAGACGCAGAAATGGAGACGACCGACGCCCGCGAGGAAGAGGGTCTAGAACGTGGCTGATAAGGGGGTGGCGGAGGCGGAGGGCGGCGCGTTTTCGTACTGGTCGCAGTGGAAGAGGACGACGCCGAAAGTGAGCGAGCGAGAGGCTTGGATGGAACGACCGGTGCAATCTTCGTACCTGGTCGATTTGGGAGACCGGGGGATTCAAACGTGGGGGAAGTCTTTAGCCTGCCGATGGCTTGCTCCCAATCAAACGGGAAAGTTGGCGAGAGGCTGGCTGCAGATGGAGCTGAAACGTTCTCGAACGATTCTGCGATGCTCGCCGTGTCAAAATCTGCGATGCTGCTGTCCGCGTCAAGAGTGGCCGGAGGGTGTTTAGAGGTCACTTTGGGACTCTGTATTTCGACGTTGCCCCCATCTGATGAGAGGGAAACAGAGTGGAAAGAGGATATGGAGGACGCAGGGGCATGCCCCACACGGCCTGCACCAAATTGGTGTGCGCCGGGTGGGTAGGTATGTTCGATGGTCAGAGAGTCCGAGCATCCTGGAGGGCGTAACATAGCGCCGGTGTCGTTGCCTGCGGATACGGAGCGTTGAGTGGGAACACGGTCGGCTGTATTGAAAGACGGTCTTCGCGGCGGAAGGGGAGGGCGTGACTTTGGTGGTTCGAGGTTGATGAGGGGTGCTGATGAACTCGTAGCGCCACGAGACGGGGATCTGCTCGACTCGCGGATGGCATTTAACTTGCGAATGCGGGCAGTGAGAGCATAATGATCCGCCAACGGACCATCCTCGACAATCCAATCCTTCAAGTCGATCAAAGAAGTCTGACCAGCAAGCGTCGGCGCTGATGGTGATGGTGAACGCGATCTGTTGGAAGGAGTCGGAGCCACAAAGGGGGTGATGGGATGGAATGTGCTGGCGGTGGGTGAGATTGGGGATTCGAGGAGGCTGGACGAGGACGTGGTGTTATCTGGTGCTGGTCCGGGCGTCGACGACGACGACGAGAGCGCCTCGAACGCCTGAATTCTTGACTGGAGGGACGCGGAGGGCATGCCAGACGGTGAGCAGGAGCAGAGCGCGGGCACGTGCTCTACTACCAGCTTGAGATGGACCAGCAACTCTACGCGGTCGCAGGTAACGATTCACACCAAGCTCAGGACGCTACTGCACTCACACGTCCGCCAGATTTCTGCCTGATTCCAATGGGAACAGATGGCCCATCCGTAAGCACTTGTTGCCTGGAAGACAGCCCAACGATCACCTGGGCTACAGGTTGCCGAACACATTGCGGTATGCCAGAACATCCTCGAGAGGTCTGGGCTCAAGTTCGAGGTCGGTGCACAATACCACCCTCTGCCATTCCTGACTTCAATTCCTGCAGATGCAGTGAGCACGCTCCCACAAAGTCCGACGACATGCCCTGCTAACGACACGTCCTCCGCAGCGGCTACGGTACTAACTTGGGCTCGTGTTCAAGTCCATCGAATGGCATGCTACTAACTAGGACATAGAGGGCCCATGGTCAGAGGTCACCAAGACCATCTACGATTGTCACACGGCTGTTCACGCCAATGGTGTGTCTCGCATTGCGACGGACATTCGTATCGGCACCCGCACAGATCGCGACATCGTGCCTGGCCAAGGCAATAAAGGGAAAGTTCAGCGCGTTCAAGAGATTCTGGGGAGACAGAGAAACAACGCCCACTGAGCGGTGCAAATTTCTTACATCCAAGCTGATGTATGCTTGCGCGAGATGAGGCAAAATGCGTGCGATGACAACGTCCAGAATGCTCCTAGGTCTGCACCAACAGCTCTACATGGCAGGCACGGGTCCTCTGGGGCCCCTGGTGGCATAAATCTGCGCTAGTAACCCGAGAACACCACCATCCTCCAGTACCTCGTCATCATTGATACCTTCCTGCTGCGACTCGTACGGCTTTGTTCCGTTGGCGTTACCATCCACGTACGAGTCTCCCAGTGTGCTATCCACCCCACCATCAACAGCGCGATCTTCGTCTCGTATAACGGGCAGTACCGGAGGAGGAAGGTGGACACTTCCCTGTGAATCACCCAGCACGGCTGTCTGGGCCATTCCAAAACCATGACCACCTATAGAAGATGCAGCCATAGCCGACGGCCAGTTTGTGGACCCTGCAACCCCACCTCCACTTGCGAGTACACTTCCCCCACCGTGTCTCCTTCGAAACGCCGCATGTTGGCTTTGTCGAAGTGCACGATCGTATTCTTGCGCGCGCTCCGTGAGCTCTCTCTTGCCATCATGCAGTAAGATCGTGTTTTCTAGACCAGCTCTGGAAGCGGTAAGGGCACGCCGACGAGCACTTATGTCTGCAATACGGGTTAGATAAAGAGACCCAGTCGGATCGGAGGGATTCCAGTCTGGATTGGCGGCTTTAAAATTCAGAAAACTCTTCTCCATTTTTCCCTCTCTCGAGAGCATCCTTTCATCCTGAATTTCGGTTGGCGCACCAAACTGAACAAAACTTGTTGATCGATTATGTCGTGATCGGGTGGTAGAGGCGTACGAACCTTGACATTCCCGTGCCTCTTGAAGTCAAACTCTGCAAAACTGCAAATATATCCACGACCAGGAACCCACACCGTGAAGTCGTGGAAAAAGTCAACGATCGCAGGTGCACAAGGTGGAAGGGAGAACCACAGCACGAATGGCGTCGTTATCACGGAAACAATCTCCTGCAAGAAAAGGACAATCTTGAGCGTGAATAGCTCTCCGAACTCTTGATGAACCTGATGACGAGCATAGTCAATCATTGCACGTGAAGCAACGCAGCTCAGCTGACCTGTTTTGAGTGAAGTTGGTCCTTCCATTCATCTGGCATATAGTGTGTATACTGGATAACTTCTGTCACGAGTAACTCTGGGTCAAAAACTCTATTTTCTTCCGGTATCATTCCTCGCGCGACACCAAGTATGGAAGCGAACACTGTGATGTAGAAGAGGACTGTCCGATGTGGCGTGACCTCAAAACGAATGGCCAACTCGGGATCAAGAACAGACACCAGGACAAGGACAGCGGCGTATGACCCCGCAACAAATGCAATAAACCTAGCAGGTCTGAATTTGACAACTCGAAATGTCCTGGATGACACTCTTACCGCATGATGATCGCGATCTTTTCATTCGGAAATTGACCGATGTATATGTTGGCGAGGGGGTAGGACTCATCCAATCTGCGAGTGAATAAGTGTGGCAGTTCGTTGAATTCACGGAACTTCCATTGCGCGAATGGCGTATAGCGTCGACTTCCGATCGAAGAAGGGTTATTGCGATATTCCTACCCAGAAAGTAAGTCAAGATTTTCCGTGAACTTCCGCTTGGGATACGTACGTCGAAGTACCGGAAGAATGAATACATGATCATGTATAGGACGATGAAAGGTGCGAAAACGGCATTCAGTATGGCCATGAAAATGAACCGCCGCCGCAAACTATAGGCACTCGAGTTGGCACGAAGGTTAGAACAGTATAATGGTGGCACGTACCCCTCGATTAGGACAGCACGATTTTTACTCTTCAAGAACACCTTCCTGACACGGCCTCGAGGGTCAAAAAGATACTCCATCAAACAGAACCTGAGATTCCATTCCAGCACTTTCGTAAGAGTCCTCCCTTTGCCATCATCACCACCCCGATGTAGAATCCTCTTCAATGCAGTGGGTAAAGGTACGCGTAGGTCCAATAACTCTTTGTTAAATAGCGCAATGAGGTAGTTCTCTTGACGCATGATACGGTTCGCAATGTCGTGTGCATCAAGAGAAGCGGTGGCGGGGGTTGCAGCATGATTGTTGGCAGCTGAGGAAATCGCTGTGATGGGATTATCTTCACGAATGGCACGTACCCGACGGACTATTTCCGGCCATGAGATCGTTTGAATATCAGCCTGCATGAATAAACAATGGTAAGCACAACAGATAGCAGAAAGGATGGGAATTTTCACATCTGGTATGTGGAGCAAATGGGTGTAGAAGCGATACATATCCACTAGGCGCACGACTTCAAATGCGAACGATATGATTTGCCAGACGTAAAATGTAGTGAAAAGGAGGAAGAAGAATAAGGTGACGCCGGAAAACCTGAGATTAGCAGATCAGAAGGGTCATGTACCTATGATTAGGGGAACAGACCTAGCAACACAGCGATCAACGACCGCCTCAGAAAGACGGGTGACTTTGTCGCGGGTTATACGTTTATAATCGATACACCCTAACAAGAATGTCGAGAAGGCGATCACAAACCCGACTGTGCTGCATGCTCACCGTCAGCTTTGATATGCAAAATACACCAAGAAGTGCTGACAGGATGTTGAGCCCCCGCGCAAGGGCTATTGAATAAATTCCCTTCCCCTCGTAATAGAGATAGACCTCTTGCAAGAATGCGTCAAGATTATAGACATTGACCCAATTCCAAAGAGCACGTTCGTAAGCATCTAGGCCGCGCAGCGGTTTTGGGGAAGATGGTTGGTTTGAAGGGGGTTGTGGTGGCACATCGACATCCAGCTCGGACGGTCGAGGTGGTATTGATATTGGGTGTGAAGGATAGCTTTCTCGTGGGAGGGACCTCGTCGAGGTCGAGTGTAACGGCTGTGAACGAACCTTTGCCTGATTTGAACTGCTCGCACTGGACGGCGCAGGCTTGCGGGGCGAACGGGAGGCCTCAATCATGAAGCTCTGCGGGACCTCGTCATCAGACGCATCCTGCTCATACGACTCGTCTTCGCGGCGTATATTCGGTCGTAGAGGATTCATTTCAGAGGCGTGTCCACTGGTCTCCCAAGAGACCTTGCGTTTACCCTGGGTCTTGACAGAGGCACCGCTGGGACGTGAGGTGGACCGTGAAACCGCGTGGCCGGCTTCGATATCCCGTTCTTCTGCAGTCTCGGTCTCGGTCTCCTCTTCCATCACAGGAGACTGGCTTGCTTGCGTGTACCCTTGATAGGTGCGACTCATTGGATTGAGGATGTTGAGAAACGGCTGCGAGGCTGAGAAACTGCCCGGTTGGAAGTAACGGGACGAGGACGGGCGCGTCGGTGAGCGTGGATGCGAGGTAGACATGACCGTCGGTGCTGAAGTGCAGGATTCGCCAAGCTCGTCAAGAATGGGCGCGTGACACTTTGTGACAACCTTCCATTGGGTGAGCTAATTAACAACTACAACTACAGAGCAAATACATATATTACCTCCGCTACGCTTTGTCCACGACGCTCAAGCTGCTGGCGGCCTTCATAACTGCCTGCAGCCCGGACCCGGTGATGTCAGAGTCGCTGCCCACACCCCACGTAGACTCTTTCTTTCTCCCCTCCACCTCGTAGACCAGTTCCACGAAAGAGACGGCCTTCACGTCGGCACCCTCACCTATCGAGTGCTCGGTATACTCTTTGATCGAGAGAGAGCCTTGAATTTGTGTGTGCAATGCGGCCAGAGCAGCAGACAGCGGTCCGTTCCCTTCTCCGGAGACTCTCCGCACCTCCCCGTCGACGAGTAACTCCAGCGTGATTTGGCGCCGTCCACCGACGTTTGATTTTTCAAAGTCGAACGACTGCAGTTCGAAATGATATGACTTGGTATTCTCGTAGCCATACCTCTCTTCAAATAACTTGGTCAAGTCCTCATACGAAATTTGACCACCAGAGCCCCTGGCAACACGCTGTACAATCTCGAAGAATGCAACCTGGAGCCTGCGAGGAAGTTGTATCTTCAATGAGTTGACGATTGCATTCGCCACGTCGGCTTGGCCAGTCGTCGAGTCGAAGCCGATGCTCAGTTTCAACTCGGGCAAGGGGCGGTCACCAATGGCGCTGTTTACAGCACTGAGAACAGCGCGTAAACCAGACGCAGTAATGTCGGGGTCGACACCAACACCCCACCACGACTGCGTGGCACTACGTGTCTCCTTGACATTGTCTTTAGTGGCGACAAGCTCTATGTATGAGGCTGCTTTGGCAGTCTGGCCGTCACCAATAGTGTGTTCAGAGTACTCGCGCAAGGTCAGATCGATGTCAAGGTGGCTGTGGAGGGCGTTGAGCAATGCAGAAATCGGTCCGTTTCCGTCTCCCCGTATGACTCGGAGCATGCCATCGACAGATAGCGTGCCGTCAAACCGGCGGCGTTCGTCTGCAGCTTCATCGGCGTCCAAAGAGTCCGATGACGGCTCAGCGGTGACAGAAAACGATTTAAGTGCCAATCTGCCCTCGTACTTCGGCCCCCCAAAGTGATATGTGCTGCGGAAAGTAGTCGTGATGTCCTCTATCGTCATCTCTCTTGCCTCGCGATCCGAGATGGCCTGAATGACTTGGTAGAAGGCGATTTGCAACTTGCGGGGGAGGTCCAGATTGAGGTGTTGTTTGACAAGGTAGGCAATACCCGCTTTTCCAGACTGCGAATTAACACGGATGACAGCCTCATAACTGCATCCGAGGTCGGCAGGATCGAGCGGCAGGTAAGGCATGTCCCAGATTTGTGCCTCGCCATTCGCGAGATTTTGAACATGTCGTCGCGCCTGCTCCTCGAAACCTTTCTTGATAGCATCTTGGTGTGAACCAGAGAACGCAGTGAAGACCAACTCGCCAGCGTAGGGGTGTCGGGGATGAACAGGAAGATCATTGCATTGTGTGACGATGTCGATAATACTCTGTATATCACTGAAATCTAGATGAGGGTGAATGCCTTGAGTGTAGAGGTTGAGTGCAAGGTTGACAATGTCAACGTTTCCCGTCCGTTCGCCATTGCCGAACAAGCAACCTTCTATGCGATCAGCGCCTGCAAGAACGGCAAGCTCGGCAGCCGCAATACCAGTCCCCCGGTCGTTGTGGGGGTGCAAACTGACGATTATCTTTTCGCGTTCGGAGATGTGAGTGCAGAAGTATTCGATCTACCGAGGTGTCAAAGCAATTCTGAGGGAAAGCTACTGTATGTGACTTGCCTGGTCTGCATAATGGTTTGGGGGGCCTATCTCCACAGTTGCGGGTAAATTGAAGATTATTCGCTGAGTGCCAGTGCCAGCCTTTCCCCATGCACTTTTGACCGCCCCGCAGATAGCTACCGAGAAATCGACTTCTGTCTGGGAGAACGTTTCCGGGCTGTATTCGTATCGGAACGTAGTACCATGAGAAGTTGCATACTGATTGGTTAATTCGCGAACTAGATTGGTATGATGTACCGCAAGATCGATCGTTTGATCTTTCGAGTTCTTAAAAACGACGTTGCGGAACATGGGAGAGGTTGCGTTATACATGTGAATGATGACATGCTTTGCGCCTGCTACAGCCTTGAACGTTTGTCTTATAAGATCCTCGCGAGCCGGTGTCAAGACCTAGGGTAAAAAGGATTAATACAAGCTACTGGATAGAGCTTATGTTCTGCAGACCTGAATCCACACATCATCCGGGATTTCGTCATGCTCGACGAGGTATCGAACGAAAGAAAAATCGGTATCGCTGGC
The DNA here is from genome assembly GCA_038093175.1 of Boletus hoseneyae. NCBI lineage: Eukaryota > Fungi > Basidiomycota > Agaricomycetes > Boletales > Boletaceae > Boletus > Boletus hoseneyae. The sequence goes on from JBBPRT010000004.1 coordinate 68,922, forward strand.
AGCTGGATACGCGACTTCTATCTCCTTGAAACCGCACTTTACCAGCAGCCTGAAGAATGCTAGTTTTTGATCACCTGACATGGGGTTTGCGAGGGCTTGGTTTCCATCGCGGAGATCAGTAGACAGCCAGATGGGAGCTTTGACAAATGTTTTGGTTGGCCATGTGCGGCCGACGAGGTTTAGAGGCGTGTACGGCTTGTACTTTTGAGAAGGATCGATGCTGAGAGAAGCTTTAGCAGTCATTGCAAGTGGATTACTGCGACTCACAGCATACAACCCATGGCTGGTGACTCTTTACTAGAAAACGAAAACTTTTGGGTTGTTCGAGTCAGAGTGACTCTTTGATTCGGATCTTTCCGTACTACTACCATCCGTTGAAGACACACCGGCGATTGCACGTTAAACCTGACAGAATGTCGCTGACCCTGTCAACAAAGGCATCTCCGATTCCTTACGCTGCCCTCGCGGTTGCGACATACACTCAAAAGGCCGAGCTTAACTTCGATGAGACAGTAACAGGAGTCCTACTGGATCTAGATGGTGATCAATACACAACCGAAGAAGAGATCGTCACGATCCTGGCCAAGAGCGCAGGCATAGACGGAGAGAGCACAAAGGTTGTCCGATATCTTCCCCACCTCCCGAAGCTTACCATTCCCAGGTGTCAACATACCTTACATTAGCAAAAGCGCTACCGACAATAACGGCGGTCCCCGACATTCTCGGTGCTCTTGACTCTTTGGATGATCATCTCGCGTACCATACATTCCTCGCTGGTCGCGAGATCACTGTAGCAGATTGGGTGCTCTGGGGAACTATCAGAGGCATGCGATCTCCTGTCATATCGTCACGAGTGTCCAATGTCCCTCTCTTAGCATCCATCAAAATATTGGGTCTGCTCAAAAATGCTCAGCACGTTCATGCTCTGCGGTGGGTTTCACACTTGGAAAGTCTTGAATCCACGCAAGCCGCTCTGGCTAGTGTTGTAGCGGCCAAGGCAAACAAGGCGCGAAATACAAAAACTGCTGCAAGCTTTGCTCTGGGTCTTCAGAACGCCAAGGAAGGGGAGGTTGTGACTCGCTTTCCTCCCGAGCCCAGCGGGTACTTGCACATTGGCCATGGGAAAGCTGCTGTTTTAAACCAGTATTTTGCGCAAATGTACAAAGGGAAAATGATCATTCGATTTGATGACACGAATCCGACCAAAGAGAGGGTGCGTGTCTACATCTCATCAACCTTTTTGCAGCTTACGTTTAGATTAGACCGAGTTCGAGCAGACTATCCTGGAGGATTTGGAGTTGATGGCCATTAAAGGAGACATCATTAGCCATACATCCGACTATTTTGATCAAATCTATGAACTTGCGATCAAAATGATTGAAGCTGGTAAAGCATATACTGACGACACGGAACAAACTCAGGTACGAAGCTACGCACTGTCTGTCTTGTTACTGACGTTCAGCCAGATGCGCGAGGAGCGGGGCAGAGGAATCGCTTCTACCCATCGCGATGACCCCATTGAGGACAATTTAAGGCATTTTTCGGAAATGAAATCCGGTATACCGGAGGGCCTGCGGTGGTGTCTCCGTGCAAAAATCAGTGTGGATGATCAGAATAAAACCCTTCGTGATCCGGTCATCTACCGGTGCAATGTCATTCCTCACCATCGTACAGGGTAATAGTTTTGTGCATTCTCACGACTTCCGCAATGTTCATCCGTTTCCAACAGCGACCAATGGAAGATCTACCCCACTTATGACTTCGCATGTCCCATTGTTGATTCGCTCGAGGGTGTCACTCACGCACTGAGGACTATGGAGTATCGCGAGAGAAATGCTCAATATTACTGGATGATCGACGCATTAGGTCTGCGCTCTGTCTATATCTGGGATTTCAGGTCTGGATTTTTTTCCCGCATCCTCGCGTATAAACATAACCATTGTTTCAAGTCGATTGAATTTCATCTATACCCTGTTATCCAAACGGAAATTGCATTGGTTCGTCGACAACAACATCGTCAAAGGGTGGGATGACCCACGGTTCCCCACCATTCGAGGTCAGATTGACAGAGTCTAAACGTTGATTAAGCTTACATGCAAAACAGGGATTCGTCGCCGTGGCATGACAGTAGAGGCACTGAAGCAATTTATGCTTTCCCAGGGGCCTTCTCAGTCCCTCGTTTCTCTTGAATGGGATTCCATCTGGGCCCTTAACAAGAAGGTTATAGATCCAATTGCTCCCCGGTTCTGGGCAATCCTTAAGGAGAAATGGTACGCTACTACACATGCGTCTACGATGACGTTTAAAGTTTTTTATCTGGGTTCTTCCCAGCGTACCCGTCACAGTTAACGGTGGTCCTACTGGAATCGAGGTTAAGACACTACCTCTGCACAAGAAGAACCCAGATATCGGCGAGAAGAAGACAGTTTATTCGTCCACTATCTTGCTCGAGCAGGAGGACGCTGCTTCGTTTGAAGATCAAGAAGAAGTAAGCCCGTTCGGACTCATAGTTTGTTTTTTTGGATAACATGCACCGTCAGATTACCTTGATGGACTGGGGCAACGCCTTCGTGCGTTCGAAGCTGGTCGGAAAAGATGGCGAAGTGACCTCCCTGGTCATGGAGCTAAATCTTGGTGGCGACTTCCGTAAAACGAAAAAGAAAATAACCTGGCTTGCCAAACCCACGGAAGTGCACCCAGTAATCGAGGTCACACTTCTGGACTATGACTACCTGATCACAAAAAAGAAGCTTGAGGAAGAAGACGACGTGAAGGACTTTGTCCCACCAGTGACCGAGTTTCGCGAAGAGGCACTGGCGGATGCAAACGTGACAATGCTTAAAACGGGCGACATTATCCAATTCGAGAGAAAAGGATATTACATTTTCGACGGACACGGAGATGGAAAACTTGAATTCGTCAGAATCCCAGATGGACGTGCAGCTGGCTTAGCGAGCAAGGCAGGCAAGGGCATCGCGACCACCGAGATATCTAGTCTTGCCACGCCTTCAACATCCGGACTCGGAGCTGACCTTCAATCCGTGGTGAAGATGTATAAGGTAGATCGGCTGTATGGAGAGGATGGACTAGTATCGCCCGTTTCAAGCAGCAAGATGTACAGGGTGGAGAACGTGTACGCATAGATGTTTCACGTTTTTGGGTCGAATGATCAGAGTTGTCGTAGTCGCGTGAATTACGTTATCTAGACTCGTACTTGGAACTCACCAACCTCTCTTTTCCGACTCTGTCCTTCCCTTGCGTTGTTTCTCGACTAGGCAAACTGTTAAGCAAGGTTAAAGTATCATCAGCGCCCAGGCTAATTTTTGCCCTGTCGCCGCTTCGCTTCGTGTTTTTGGGATCGGGGTCCATGCCAGTGACTCCATGATCACGAGTAAACGAAGCAAGAGAAGGCCACCTTTGGGAATTATACCGCGCTTGCAGGATCGATCAAGCACTAATCCGTCAAGCTGCTGAAAATAACTAGATACATACTTAAATGACAGCACGAGGTGGACCGCTTCGCATGGGCACAAATTTTACACTTTTGATGGAGACGACAAATACAACACTGCTTATAACCCCACCTGGCAAGAACACCCCTTATATCATACCGCGTCGTATTCGTCTGCTAAAGTTAGCAAAAAGCGTACTTCGCCAAAGTTTTGACCGATCAAGGGTATTTGGATATTGATTGAATTTCCCTCTCCGTAGCACTTCCATTAGTATGAACGTAACTGCAGGCGGTGTAAACAGGGACCGTAGCGAGTTATTGGAAGACAGACTATTTACCTATCAGTTCAGCTGTTGACGCTAGAGCATGGAGCTCGAATTCAAGATAGTGATGGCCAAAACCTGATAGTGGTGTCGTGATAAAATGTTCACCGACGCGAAGACAGTTCAGGTGAAGATGCCCTTTGATTTGATTGGAATCATAGTCCAAGAGCTATGGTATCGTTGAGACGGCGCACTAGCTCACGTAGCCATGGAATTCCACCTACTCTAAGTCCATCCAGCCCAATCAACCAGAAAAATTCAGTGTCAAACCGTGCAGGTAATCCGAGAACATTGTGTCTAGAAAGGGATGTGTGGTTGGGAAGAAGAGGAGGGAGGAGGACTTACGACAAGATGGCACTCTGGGATCCAAACAATTCTTTAACGGCGACTTTTTCCTTGCCGATGATGACCTCTACGGGTCGTCGTCCTTCCCATCCAATTTCCGCCACAGTGGCGCCGCATTTGTCGATGATGCTGGTCCTTCGAGTCACTGCAGCCTCACAGTCGGAATCCCTTTCTTTGGCTTGAATGAAATGCGAGCGGGTAAGGATGGTAAAACCGAGGGCACCAGTCTCCGGATACACGAGAGATGAGTCTAGGATGTCAGATTTAGAAAACTTGAGTAACATCGTGGGTGGGGGGAGAGTGAGAGGGCTGACAAGCTAAAAAAAGCCCGATATCTTCGATATGACCCCGTGACATGACGCACGATATGTATGGAATTGGAATTATGAAGTAAGTTGCCGAAACAAGTAAATTACGTAAAGATGAACTTGTTGGGGTTGCTTAATGAGTAGAACACCAGTTAGTTCCTGGCTTCTTTAGAACATCTTTCAACCCTTTTGTATGCGTGTGAGAAGGAAAGACCTAAACTCGGGGGGCTGATTGGGTGCTGGTAGCAAAACCCCGGGCTACATGGGCACAGAATGTGCGTCCACGCCACTGTTTGCTTGCGCTTGTTTGGTGTGGTAATAAGAGACGAACAAACAAGAGCCAAACAAATTGAACCTGCAGCGACGACGACGACTACAAGGACTGGTCGCGACGACGACGACGCCCACGACGCCAGCGACGAGGATTTCCGAAAGTGTTCGTCTTCATCGAGTTCGGAACACGCTGTTCAAACATCGACGCGGGTCTCCTGTAATCAGGTCCAGAACTTGAACTGTCATCATTGTCCCCGTTGATATGCCTCAACGTCGTTCACCACATAGACACTCATCCTCCTCATCCGGTAGTCATCATCGCAAAACAAAATTCCCGCTCCGTCATTCGTCCGCTGCAAGACGCGCTCTCGCTTTCGTTAATAGACTCCAGAGGTCAACCATTAGTTCCCACGCCTCACGCGCGTCCGCACCCTCCTCCTCGGATACGGTTTCTGTTCGCCCCATTCTTGCTACATTACAGCCCAATCTACGTCGGTTGCCTAGCCGCCAGTGCCTCCTACAAAAAAATAGCATGCGCGACGTGAGCCTGAATTTCGATGTGCCCGTCGGTTCGAAGAGAAAACGCGTCGTTTCCGTCAATGAGAATGCTCACGCGCATGGTCGTCCAATGCGTGGATCTGGAAGACCCAAAAGGCGGAAAGCGGTCATGGTATATTCCGGAACCGATGATGAGGTATCCTCGATGGATGTCGATGCGCATCATCGGTGTAGTGGATCCGATGACTCTGAGGTGGACAGCGATCGAGGGGAGTCATGTAAGCTGTGTCCGCACCCGTCATCATCCGACGCTTATGGTGAAATAGCGGATGAATTTCTTATCGAGGAAGCGTCCACTAGGCAACTTTTACGACTGCGCAAGGATGAACTTATGCGTCTTTATGTAGCGGCTGGCCTTTCGGATGACACGGAGTCCCTCACAAAACCAGAATTGGTGGATGCCATCATCTCTGCGCGTGATGACGTTGCCTCGCTTCCCCCTTCTTCCCCTCCAGGCAGGGGAGATGACAATTCCAGTGATTTTTCGTCAGACGACGGGAACGTTGCTGGTGATGAAGAGACAGATGCCAGTGCCAAGTACACGGCAGCTTCTAGTCTTAGGAGGCGCGTAACCGTTAATGGTATTACCCAGATGACCACGCGTGCCCTGAAGACGCGTAGTTTGTCCCTAGGTCAACTCAACGCACACTCGTGTCCCGTCGAAGTGAGCATGGTTGCGGAGCAGAAGAACGAACCTGAGGTTGTTACCAGGTTAGTACACTGGCGCTGCTACTCTCATCCGACCAGCCGACCAAATTTTGGTAGACGACGAAACACACGGACGTCGAATCGATCATCTCCAACGATGACATCTTCTAACCCTCTGCCTTCGCCACCTGCCACCCGTCTCCGTACGCGTCAGGGTTCTGGAGAGCATTTTCCGTCACAAATTGTCTTGCCAAAAGCCAAGGCCAAACCCAGACAAGTTGAGTTCAGCGAGGATGTTCAAGCACGTTCCCCTCCAGTCTCTGGTGATGAGAGTGAACTAACCGACCTTGCGGAGCTGGAGGCAAAGATTGCAGCTGCTTCACGAAGCCCCCGTCGGCTCCGTAGTAGAGACAAGGTCAATGGCAATGGTTCTGCCCCTGATGAAGGCGCAACCCCGAGGCAAAGGGTAAGATGCAAGGGCGTCATGGAACAAGACTGTGAAGAGGAAGAAAATCAGTCTATGGATGATGAGGAAGAGGTCGATGAGCTTATTTCGTCCCCTTCTCCCTCACCCCCGCCGGGGAACGGTCGGCGCACCCCGGTTAAACGACGGCTGCGACCGCGGAGGATGCAGACACATACACCACCAGGGGATGATGGTAGCGAAGGGGATGACGAGGAAGAAGAGGACCAAGTGAAAGAGAATGTAGCGGAGGAAATGGATGATGAAGATATCGAGAGTCTTCACGAAGACGAGGATGTTCATGTGGGCAGCTCCTTGTGTCTCGTGGAGACGACGCTTCGAAAGCTACGTAGTGGAAAAGTGGTTGGTGGCGAAGATCTCAACGAAGATGAACAGGAACAGGATGATCAAGAGATTGACTTGGAGCTCGAATCAGTTGATGTGGATGCTGAGAGTGCAGAGGATGCTGATACTGACGAGGCTATGGAGGAAGAAGATTGTAGGTATCCACCATCCCACTGGTTCAGCATGCTGATGGTCGATGCAGTTGATCTTACCCTTGCCACTAAGAAGACGTTAATTCGTCTCCGCCGTGATGACCTTGTTCGACTGTGCGAGACACGTGACCTCGATGTAGCTGGTACGAAGCCTCAACTTGCACAGTCTCTGTTGCAGTGGCGCGGTCGTCATGCAAACGGTTTCTCTTCACCATCCTCAACCGGTACTGTGCGACCCCCATCGACGATGCGTCGCGGCGGTCGCCGCAGGACAAAGAGTCGTAGTCACAGCATCACTCCACCCATCCTTATGCGCCAACACCGTGCCCGGGATGAACCCTGTACACCACCGATATCAAATGAGGAACAAAATCAACCTGAGCCCGAGCTGGAGCTCGACCTAGAGAGTTTAGGGCTTGATGATCGCGAGATACCCCCAGATAAACTAACAAAGTTGGAAAAGATCGGGAGTGGTGGTTTCAAGGACGTCTACATTGGAAAGTTCAAAGGCAGACGGGTTGCGATCGCTGAATTCCGAGATCAGCTCAGTTCAAGTTTGTCGTCATCATGTCTCGCAAGAGCTCTCACTAATCACTGTGATAGTGGACATCAAAGAGCTCAAGTTACTTGGAGAGTTTGATCACCCAAACATTGTGCGCTTTGTGAGTGTCTTCCTTATCTCACCACGGATAACCTAAAACCACCGTTATAGCTTGGCGTCAGTATACCGGAGAACACGCGTGAAACGCCAGTCATGATCGTCAGCGAGCTGTGTTCAAATGGTGACTTGTTTGACTACATTCGGAATGTCCCAGCACCATCACTATATAAAGTTGTACGTATATGTTTCTTGCTTCGTTTTGATGTATCTGGAGGCCTCTTTGATAGCTAAGCATCATGGTCGATATCGCCTATGGACTGGAATACCTTCACACCCGCAAGCCTTCGATTATTCACCGAGACTGCAAATCCTCAAATATCCTCATTACCTCTCGCGGTGCTGCAAAAATTGCAGACTTTGGGTTGGCAAAGGTCAAGCAATCGACTCGATCGATGGTTCGGAGTGTCGTTGGTACGGTGAATTGGCAAGCCCCGGAGCTCTGGCACGCCCATCCCAAATATAATCACAAGGCCGACGTATTTTCATGTGCGATGGTTTTCTGGGAAATGCTTCAGTGGCATTTGTCGACCAAGAGGTTCCCGTGGGAGGTGAGTATCTTATCCTAGTCGAGTAGCATGTAAGTGAATGTCTCCAAAGGGAATGAACGAACATGCCATTTACGAGACGGTGGGTGCCAGGCGACAGCGGTTGGTCTTTGTGCTGTGCATTTCGGGTCTGACCCTGACAGCTTGGTTGCTACAGACCTTCTATGACTGGATTACGCAAACAGTATTGCCCGGAAATTGTTGGACTCATTGAATGCATGTGGGCTCATGATCCCGCGGAACGACCGACGATGTCCGAAGTTGTCCAGAAACTCGAACAACTTGTAGCGGCTTATCGATGATCCGAATGATCCAGGCCAATGCGATACCGTTGGAAACGTCATTAACGGTGGCCAACCCACCATGGATGAGTGACGACTTGGCACCAGATCCGAATTGCATGGGACGATTGGCCGCTGTCTCATCCCTTTATTGTTTATGACCGATAGCAAGCGTATAGTATCTTCGTTATTGCATTTGTTAGCAAATTATATACCGCACTGTAACCTAGCGTAGCAATTCAATCCGTGAGTTCTTGCATCTCAAACGACTGCGGAAGCTGTGTCATCCTCGATCGAACGGGAAGTAGAGAGCACAGCCTGCCGTTCTGCTCAATTGTTACCGCTGATGAGCATGCTCAAAGTCTCGCAGGTATTTCGACCTGTCAGGGTTAGTTATACCCGCCCAAGTCTCCTGGCCCCGGCTCGAACATCGCTCGCAGCCCAGCGTCTGGCACGTTCGTATGCAACTGGATCATCTCTGGAGCGAACGAAGCCCGCCATTCCCCTAGAACCGCGTCCTAGATCTCGTTTCGTTCGCCGTTCCTTCCTCATTGCAAAGTACACCTCTTATGTCGTGCTGTCTGCAACTGCTGGCGTGCTCGCCCTCGGAGCAGCCATATTCATACACGATGCATTCACGTACACGGACAAACACATCGAACGCGTCCCGGTCTCTCCCTTAGCATTGCACCCTAAGCGTGGTGGTCCCAAAAATTTGCCCGTGGTGAATGCCCTTCTTGCGGATGAAGAAGACGAGGAGTTCAGAAAACTGAACGAGAAGCCCAGACTTGTCGTTGTTGGAGGGGGGTGGGGGGTGAGACTACAGTGCACGCTTTTCCACTTCCTTCGTTAACTCGACAATTCTGATGCAGGCCATCTCTGTCTTACAAAACTTGTCGCTGGGCGACTACCATGTGACGGTCGTCACCGCGGAAACGTTCACTACGTTCACTCCCCTGTTACCATGTAAGATTCCTTTATAACACTACGTTGTTTATGCCCGCTTTATTTATCTCTTGCAAAGCTGCTGCCGTGGGCACGGTGCAGGTTCGCAGTCTTATTGAGCCAATGCGCAAAATCATTGCTCGACTTCGTGGTCAGATGATTTGCGGAAAGGCAACGGATCTGGTGATGTCTGAACGGCTGCTGGAAGTCGAGACGGCTGGTCCTGATGGGAACACTCAAAGAATATATGTACCGTAAGCCCCAGTCACTGAAGGCTTCACGAAGCTCAATTCTCCTTTCGGGTTTTCTAGTTATGATAAGTTGATAATCGCAGTCGGCTCCGTCTCCAGCACGCACGGCGTGCCTGGATTAGAACATTGTTTCCAACTGAAGACCATATCAGACGCACAGGCCATTCGACGCCGAATGATGGGTACGCCGATTCATACTGGACCTGTGCGACTTACTGGAATCCGCCTCAGACAACTTTGAGACAGCATCTTTACCAACCACAACTCCAGAAGAGCGAAAGCGTTTGCTGAGTTTTGTGGTTTGTGGAGGAGGACCCACGGGTGTTGAGACGGCCGCCGTGTGTATCCTTTTTTGCGTTTCACATTCTTGGACTCTGACTGGGACTCTGCAGGAAATCTACGATTTTTGTCAGGAAGATATTATGAATTATGTGCGTTTTTTTCTTCTTTACGTATGTTCTTTCTTTATTCACCCGTCTGTGCATTTAGTTCCCGAAATTGTGTAGAGAAGAGGCCTCAATCCATGTCATCCAATCACGCGATCACATCCTGAACACAGTACGTTTGAGTGGTACCGTGTTGAAAAATGGCGGTCTCATGTTTACAGTATTCAGACGCCATTTCAAAGTATGCTGAGGCACGTCGGATCTTCTGACCAAGATTTTTGTCTCATGTTGACCGAGTCGCAGGACAAATTCAGGCGTGACGGGGTAGACCTTGTCACTTCGGCTCGCGTGCGCTCGGTACACGGTGACCACGTCGTGTACACTGCGCGGTCTCCGGATGGGACGATCACCGAGCACGAGATCCCTACCAACTTTGTGTTATGGTCGACGGGAATAGCCATGAACCCCTTCACGAAGCGAGTCTCTGATCTTCTACCGAATCAAGTCCACAGGAGAGCCATCGAGGTTGACGCCCATCTCCGCGTAAAGGGAGCGCCACTCGGCGAGGTCTATGCTATTGGTGACTGCGCGACGGTGAGTAGTTGAAACAGTTTCAGTGTACTGTTGGTAGAACAAGTTTGACATAGATCGAAACATCGCTTGTGAGCCATCTCCTGGAGCTGGTCGATGAGGCCGACAAAGACAAGAATGGCAAGATTGATTTTGATGAATTTGATTTCATGGGTAGGGAGCTGTTGGTCGAATTGTTTGGATCATTGTTCTGATGGTGTGGCAGTCTCCAGGATTAAACAACGTATTCCCATGGCAGAGTCCCACTTGCAAAAGGTGAGCATTGAATGGCCGGTAAAATCGATTATCCATGACAGGTTCAAGGTCCGCATGCTCTTCGACTTGTATGACTCGGATGCAGACAACAGCTTGACGCTGAATGAGCTCTGCAAGCTACTGGAAGAAATAGGAAACAAGATAACGGCGTTGCCTGCTGTCAGTCGGGGCTCCCTTGGGCTGTCGCAGTATGCTGATATTAATATGTACAGACGGCGCAGGTCGCCTCTCAGCAGGGTAGATATCTCGGAAAGAAACTGGGGAAACTTGCGTCGAAACAAGAGGTACTGGAGGCAAATAGTATCAAGGACTTGGACGAAGCCGTAAGCGGACCCTTCCGATACAAACATCTCGGCAGCCTGGCGTATATTGGCAATGCCGCCGTGTTTGATTTGGGACAACTGTCGGTCATGGGGGGTTTAGTGGCAATGTATGCTTGGAGGAGTGTGTATTGGAGTGAACAGGTGTCTTTTAGGACGAGAGCGTTGCTCATGATTGATTGGATTATCAGGTATGTTGGTGGCAACGTTGCTGTTAAAGAGTTTACCCACTGTTTGACAGAGGTGTTTGGGGTCGAGACCTGTCGCGGTTGTAACGTGAAAGGTGGATGAATGTTTCACTTGAACAAGATATTTGCACGATTACAGTCGATGCCAAGATAATTCATGTAAGGTTGGTTACCCACAGTTTCATATCAATGCCTCTGCTCGCCACTTTGATCATTCTGTCCACTCAAATGAACCGACGATAGCTGTACCGCCTACGATTCGACCCTGGTTCGGTGCCAGTACAGTCATCTTTTTGTTTGAAACGTCCAAGCTCGTTCTAGAGTGCTTGTGAGCTGAGAGAGGGGAAGCGCTGGAGGAAACTGACATGACGAGGAATCCTACGGCAGGCAAGTCGAGAATTTCTTCGTCGTACCGTTCGTTTTCATCTTCATTGAAGGGGGCAAGCAAGGCGAGGACCTTGTTAAACAGTCTTACACTAGCAGATGCTGGATCTAGCAACATGGGTTGCATTTCTGATAGGGTGCGTGCGGCACCGATGGGCAAAGCCGAGGAGGGCGCCATAGACTCTGAACGTGGGCGCTCAGTGACACGCGTTGGGGGGAAAGATTAGATGATTCACCTTGACCGATGCGGTAGATGGCAAGGTCGCCACAGTTGATGATGGATGAGGAAGGGGAGAGGATGAGTTCTGTGGCTGCTTCGCCACCCACGAGGCCGGAGGATATGCCGGGAGGGGGATCGATTTTGTGGCCGTACATGTATGCGTGAAGTTGGCAGTTGTGTACACGCTCGCGGTATGCGTTGTCGAGTTCGACGACCTATGGAATGCGGAATGAGAAGGGGGAGGAAAAGGGAAGGGGGTGAGATACCCCTCCAGACTTTGGGATTTTGACGACTGTGAGATTGGTGCCATAGAGACGTTGCATTTCTGCGTTGAGCTTCTCGTGACCGACGACGAGGATGACGTTTACTGTGAATGAAATGTAGAGAGGAGGGGGTGGAGGAGAGAGCGCATACTTTGGAAAGCATCGATGCATGCATTGATGAGGGTGTGACGCGTATCTGCGATGGAACCAGAACTGGGGCCGGATGCAAATGAAGAGGGGGTGTCGACGATCAGGCCGGATACGCGTGCTATAGAGGGCTGATGATGAATGAATGGAGAATGAAAGAGAGGAGAGGAGAGTGTACCCTGGGGGTCAAGGTCGTGTCGCTCGATGACGTTGATACCGAGATTACGGATCAGGCGATCGAGTAGGCGAGGATTGGATTTCGTGTCTGGATGGCCGTACCAAAATGTCAATGGGATGAGTGCATTAGAAGCGAGTGCGGTAGGGGCCGATGTGGCCGCGGAACCCAAAGGATTAGCGGGGGATGCAGTTCCGATGGGGCTTCTGACGACGGCGGCAGAGATGGTACCTGGGACGGACCACGCGCCCTGGGGAGAGTGAGAGGAGGAGAGGGGGAGAGAGGGGACGGACCTGGGCGGGATCGAGGTTTGCGAGGAGAGGGGACCAATGTTGTGCGACGCGGAGGGCGTAGTTTGTGAGTATTTTTGCGATGGACGTCTTTCCCGAGTTTTCTGGGCCCAAGATGAGGACCCTGGGAGGTTGAGGGTTGGGTTGGGGATCGTCGTCGGGGGGCGGGGAGCCGTGAAGGTCGCGGAGAGCGCGGACGCGCATTTGCTCGAAAGCAAAGTGAATGTTTGCATAGGTGGACATGGGTGTCTCGTCGGAGACATACTCTGTCGAGGGACGGCCGGTGACGTGGGGAGGGGTGAGCGGACACGAATGGGGCTGGCAAGAGACTCATCTGTATGGTGCAGCCGTGCCAGGTGAAGACGGCGGCCTTGCACTCAGCGCCAAAGAGGTAGGATTTTCCCTCTGCGAGCTCTGCACCGAATACTTCGGCGTGACCATGGACGAGCTGTGGATGGTTGAGGGTCGCGAACGAGCTGAGCGACCGAGTCGGATACCTTTATCGCGAGAGACGCGGCGGGGTCGAGTTCGAAGCGATACTCTGTCTCTGGGTGAAGTCGCCATTCCTTGGTGCAGTCGGACATGCCTGCGATGACCACGGACGGATTAACGTTTGAGTATATAATCCCGAGTCGATTTCCCAGTCATGGCTCATCCATGCACCCCACCCAGCTCGACACCGCTGCCTCCGCCGTTCTCCACGCCCCCGACGTCGATGTCCTCCATCTCAGACGCAAGATCGACCGACACATCCTCCCATTCATGTGCAGTACGTCCACGTCCCACCCGTCTCTCTCTCTCTCTCCGCTCATATCTACAGTCATGTATCTGTACGTGTCCCCGCACCCGCTCCACCACCCGCTCACCCCACCAGGATCACGTTCATGGACAAAACCACACTCGGCGAGGCTGCCGTCCTCGGCATCGAGTCCGTCCTCTCTCCCCCCGCTCACCACACACTCATCCCTCTCCCAGGTCTGGCGCCAATCTCAATGCTACCCAGTTCAACTGGCTCGGCACCATCTTCTACTTTAGCTACCTCATCTTCCAATACCCCCAGAATCTCGCCCTCCAGCGCTTCCCCGTCGGCAAATGGATGAGGTACTCCTCATCCTCTCCGTCCTGCCCCCGCTGACCCAAAGCAAGCATCAATATCTTTCTCTGGGCCATCGTCCTCTGCTGCCATGCCGCCTGCTCCTCTTTTGGCGCCCTCTTCGCCGTCCGCTTTCTCCTCGGAATTTGCGAGGGCGCCATCACCCCCGGTTTCATGATCGTTACCTCCATGTTTTACACACGCGCAGAGCAGACTCGTCGTGTTGGTTACTGGTGTCCGTCTTCCACCCCCCCCCCCTCCCACATCGCTCATCTCCCCTTTCAGTCCTCATGAATGGCTTCGCCGTCATCATCCTTGGCTTCATCGCCTATGGCGTTCTTCATATCAATACCCCCCGCTTCATGCCCTGGCAATGGTCCGCTCCATTTCCCCCCGCGTCCTTCACAACTCAGTCATCTTCCTAGGCTCATGATCATCACCGGCATCATCACCCTCTTCACCTCGGTTCTTTTTTGGTGCGCTTCTTCCCATCCCCTTCATCCATCCTCTACATGTACCGCCTCCCAGGCTCTTCTTCCCAGATTCTCCAACAAGTGCGTGGTTCCTATCTCCGGAAGAGCGCATTGCCGCCGTAAAACGCATCCAAGTGAATCAGACCGGCGTGGAAAACAAATCTTTCAAGATAGAACAGTGAGTCGCTTCTATCCAACTTCTACTCCCGTCTCATCAACGTCCCTCGAGATTCTACGAAACCGTCAAAGATCCCAAAACCTGGCTTCTCGCGTTTTTCGCTGCTGCTGCGTGCGCCTCTTTCTTTCATTTGCGCATCTACTCTCTCATCCCATCCCCCCATTCAGTAATGTCGTCAATTCGGTGCTCCCCTTCTTATCATTCTTGGTTTCGCCGCTCATTTATCCCCATTTTCCTAGCTCACTAATCAACGTCAGCTCATAGTTGCCCAGTTCGGTTTCAATGAGATCCAAACAACGTTGCTTGGCTGTGTAGACGGCGTCGTCGAGAGTGCGCTCCTCCGCGGATTATCTCCTCATTGGCCTGCTCACACAACCCCCATTAGTCTTGACAATCTTCCTCGGCGTCACGATTGCATCACAACCCTACATCGGCCGTGCCTACGCCGGTGTCCTCATGTATGTTCCCGCCATCCTCGGTGCAATCCTAGTCAGCACCCTCCCATTCTCGGACAAAGTCGGCCTGCTCTTCTCCTATTGGATTTCAAGTGAGCCGCCATCGTCACCCCACCTTATCACATCTGCTCACATTCCATGTTAACTGCACAGTTTTTGCCATTACCCCATTTACCATATTCCTAGGATGGGTAGGTTCCTTAACAGCCGGTCATACCAAACGCGAGTTCATGTCGCCCTTGACCGTGAGCCATAGTCTGATTCGTCGTTTGCAGGTATCACCACCAATGCCATCGTACTCGGTGCTTATGCGATGGGAAACGCCGTTAGTCAGTTTATGTGGAAGTCACAGTACCAGCCACGGTAGAGTCCATTCAGCCCTCTCTCTCCTACTGAACTGAGTGTGTTGCAGGAATCATGTCCCCTGGGCTGTTATCACTTGCACCAACTTTGCTTCCGCAGTCGCCCTCCTCGTGTTACGCTTCCTGTACTCGCGTGAAAACAAGATGCGTGACCTCGAAACTCGGGATGACACGTACGATGCCGTCTACATCAAGACCGAGTCTGGCGACGAAAGGCAGATTGACAAGGCAAGTATACCATCGATATCCTCTCTGCATGTTATTCACCATTCTCCACAGGCTTTCCTTGACCTGACCGATAAGCAAAACCGCGATTTCCGCTACGTCCTATAAACTTTTATCTGTAATCTTCGTAGGGCCTCTGAAGACGATACCTTAGATATCAGTGTATAACTGATCATACCTATCTGCATGTACTTGATGTAGAGTCCGCAAACCTTGGGATGTAACCATCCGATAATTGTCCTTTACGGGGTGTTCGGTCGGGACGACTTGCTGTGCCCAAACAATGATTTCCCATCTTCTCGTTTCTGTGAGTTTGCACAGACAAGCAGCACTCTTTTTGTACCCTTGTGAAAGAGAAAGTGTGGATGGTTCAACGTAATTGGAGTCCCCCGAGTATATGGAATCGGAGCTACTGGCGCTTTGCAGCACACTCGAACAGGTGCTGCAGAAAGAAGAGAAGAGAGAACCACATGACGAGGAAAGGTCTTGCCCGCACTGGACATTAGATGGGCACGTCGAATACTCGGAGCTGCATTGGCGACTCGAGCCAAGACTAGCACACAGCTTGAGCGAGTCACAGTCCTCCCGAGTGCAGACCGAACAATTGAGAGACGATGAATGTTGTCTGATGCCATCGCGAGGACTAGTCGTGGCAAACAAGGACTTGGACAGATGATGTACATGTCGCCGAAGAGTGGTCAGCGCCGATAGAAAGCGCAAGCGCTCCAGCACCAGCTCACACGTAGCGACGGAAGAGGCGGACGAGTGAAACGCTAGTTCGTCCACGATGTAAGCGGCGCAATCTATCCCGTCCGACTTGCGGCGATGTGG
>JBBPRT010000005.1:0-78561 GCA_038093175.1 Boletus hoseneyae
ATTGGGGTCGGTATCCGGAATAAGGTCTTTAGGGAACTGAGCATAAATACAAATAGTGACTGCAGTGTCGGAATGCGGAGTACATGTAGTGTCATGCAAGATTCGGCAATGCCCAAGTATGGTTGTTACATGAAACGTTTCGCTTTTGTCCGCAACAAGTGCTGGCAACTTACTAGTGATTTGGTGAGTGAGTGGAGCAGTAGTTTCATGGTGTACTCGAGGATCATTCCCCAGAGCCAAATCGTTGTTACTTGATTCCTAGACACATCACTGGCATACGCCAGCACAGACCCCCTCAGAGTCATGCAAGGTCATGTTCCGTGAGTTTGCGAACTCAAACTCACTTCTAAAGAGCTATCAAACGGAGACGATTCGTACTCTGTCATTTGGCTTGACAACGCCTTTCTGGAACGAGAAGGATCTCCAACACCACCGTGATCAGGAGAAGAAATCTTAGACCTTGTCGAGGTTGATTTTTATCTTTGACACCTGGGAAATCCGAGACTTGATCTTATATGCCAACCGATGATCCAGGGATCTCAAATTGGTCCGTCTGGACATGAGATTTCTATGGATCCCCTTCAGGAAAAGGGGCTCCTTTTTTTTAGAAGGAGCCCCTTTTCGTCAACTACAAGAAACGAGGAAAACCTCATCCTGAATCATACACCTCCTTTTATCGAGACAGATGTGCATGTGGGCTCTCTTTGCTCGTCTTTTCAGGAGGAGAAGAGCAGCACGCAATCAGCGTCAGACGGCAAGTTCACAAGTCCTTGAACCTATTTAATGACATGAAAACAAAAGATCGCTTTCTAGGTCCCCGTCGTGGTTGCGGCCCCAATGCCGAGGAAACAGAGGGCACGGATGGGCAGGCAGCGATACAATCAGCCTCCCCTGCGAGGTCGACGGTTTGGTCCAATGTGAGATCATCAAGTTGGTGGTTTTGTTACCCCCAGACGTTGCACTCAAATTGGACCAGTGAGGTCTCGAGCTTTGTCCATGACGGTTGGATCCCTAACGCTCGGATTTCGCTAGTTGTTGCATGTATTCGAAATTTCGAATGCGAACATCGTTCGTGTCTTGCCTAGATGACGGCCCACCTCCTTTCGTCCACTGTATTTCTCTTACCATTTTCCTCGTTAAAAGTAGTTGAGGTATTCGCTAGAGACGCCTTTCCTTGCTACTTTTCTTCGTCTGTAGGCGATGTCAATATGGCGCAGGAGTGTTGACACTCGACCCCACTGCTCGAGTAGTATAGTGTAATTGGACATCGCGATTTTCTGCTGCTACTTGCAAGGGCCAGCCGTCCGCGGTTTGACTTCTGTATCCCGGATAGTACATACAGTATACTGATTATCCGGAATCAGGCAAGCTGGCATGCTTATACTACTATTGAGTGGGTTTCCATTGTTACGTCGACTTACGACTTTCCAATGGGGCTCCCTCAAGATCAGACCCCCAGGGTTACAGTGGCACTTTGTGGAACGCGTCTCAGACTGGTGCCACACCTCCGTCATCGCGGCTGATCATGCTGTGAGGTGACTCCAAGTGTGGGATGATTTACCGCCGCATCTCCCGACTAGCCCAGGAGTGATGGCTTTTTGTGGCACTCGGGCGGTATATGTGGTCATGTTTTCGGGAGAGGGTGACAAAGGATCCGAGGAAGAGATGATACTGCTGATAGCATGGCACATAGCCTGAGAGCGGCTTGGTACGGGCCGCCGCGCGTTGCTGGCAAGTTCAAGTTGCGGCTCTGGAACGTAACAGCGACCGTCAGGATGACCACGGTCTATCTCACAGAGTGATGAGTATGGCAGGCCTGGCCCCGAAGGGGGCAGGCCCTAGTCTGTGTGCGCAGGAGGGGTCCTGGGCTGAACCTCCGCTTGCTCGCCCGTCGGGCGCCCCTCTCCGAGGATTAAGGCCGGACCAGATTAGATCTGTACAGTACGAGCAGAGGCGGAGGGGGCTTACGGGCAGGGCTACGGTTTCGAACCTGCGAAAGTTCTCGTCAGGGGGCTTACCGCTACCCCAACCGTAGCCTTCCAGGTCCACTTAGGGTACTGGCGACCGCGACCCCGGGCAGGATGGTATGGAGACGGGAGAAGGCGGGTGGGGAGTAAGGAGACTTCTTAGACGACCGTAGTCAGCAGAGCTCCCACGGGCTAGCGGAGCGCGTGAGCCCTTTCGGGTACTCGTGCGCATTTCGGCGTATCCATATGGTTCACTATGTGTTCCTATCAACCCACATAGTGCCGTCCGACGCCATGCACAAGGCATCCGATAAGCGGCACAGATAGTCGTTTCTACTCCTCTAAGGGCACCGCCGCTCAAGTACATCGGTTAGAGTTGTAATCGGCAATTGATCTTACCCAACGATCACAACTTTGAACTCAGTCCGATTCTTTTCACTGATCAGTGACTACATAGTACTAGAAAGGGAAACTTTCAAACGGATGCGTTCGAATCGAGTTATCTATGACCAATGCGATGCTCGTGATTGTTTCGGAGCAAGGTCCCGGGGAGAGTAACATTAGTTAGGACGTGGACCGAACATACTACTACAGGAAATGCTATCGTACACTTTCGAGCGCCTGATCAGCTGAGGATTTGCAAATTGTTTCAGCATCGCTCTCAATTCAACGCAGGTCTGGAGTTGAAGTTACATAGAAGATAAGCGACGATCACGGTTTTATTCCCTACCGCGGGGGGACTACATCCACATTCGACAAGATACGTGATGGAAGGAAAGGTTGTTGGTTCGAAAAGAAAGAGTACAAGAGAATGAGACAGGGAGTGTGAGTGCAATGAATAACAGTAACAGAACAACGGAACATGCGATACAGAATCATTACGGACTTGATGTTCAGAGTGTGGTGGTATTACTTCTTTCTGGGGTTGGCCTTGGCGGCAGCCGGTTGGGCAGGTGGCACGTAGTTTTTAGGGCGACGGAAAAGGAGGACATGGGGCTCTGGGGCTGTAATTTGGATGAGGATTCTCCAAGAGGAAGAGAAGAAAGGTCAGACCGTGAACTTCGTAATGTTGCCACCCTAGACTTTGAGTGATACCGATACCCCTCCACTCTGCTTCGGTGAGGAGGCGGAGTGTGCCTTCCTTCTCATCGAAGAGTTCCTTTGGTATCAATTTCAAAAGAGGCTTTGGCAAGATGACATGACGGTATTCATAGTGATCGTCTGTGTATCTGTCAGAATAGTGAATTCTGAGGATTGTTACATCAATCCCTGTCCTGGCATAATCAGGGGATGACCTACTTCTCGATATACTCCTCAAGCTTGTTGTTAGTCGTGCGGTCTGCCATTATAGAGGATATATGCGGGTAGCTGAAAGAAACGCTGGATTGACTGTTAGTACAACTCAACTCGACGCGATTTTGAATCACTGAGTGACCCTACACGTGACTGCGCGTCCGTGACATTTGTCACATGATACGCTCCGTTCAGGGGCTATGTCACAGCAGAACCTGAGGCGTTTTGTTCTCCGACCACCATGGACCATAACACTTGGACTATTAGGAATCGGGTCCCAAGGCAGTACGACGGTTTACAGTCCCCAGAATATAGTGTACAGCGATCCTCGTCTCCAACTTCGGAGTCACCAAATGTTTTGCACTTCCACCAAGAGTCTTCTGATTTCTTCAACAATCCTGGTGAGTATATGCGTCTTGTTCGTCTCATACCCTAGCATATACTCCATGAGACTCCTCTCCATATCTGCCAGCGCTTCGGGGGGCGAGTTACACCCACCCTCCGTCCTTGCCTTCTGTACGACTCTACAGTGACGGACGTGATCGCAACGAGGCCCAATTTTTCGGCTTCCCCACTCAACAATTTAGTCATACAATACCACACGAAGAACGTAGTAAGTTTTTTTTTCCATTCACTCGTACGTTTCCTGCCTCCGACATTTCCTATGGCACGCCCCGGTCATGATGTGCTTCCGGATCGTTCGGGTATGCCGGGGTTGCATCACCCGATCAGATTGGATCGGTATCCTTCTCAGTTGTCCCGCTCAATCGACACAGGCAAATGCGCCCCTGAGTACCATGTTGCCTCTGGTAGTGGGGATACCGCACGAAATGGACTTGGATGGCGACTACGGCCTGTTTCCGAATTGCGTGCGTCCACAGACTGCGTTACCCATTCTTCGTTAAATGTCGATCCCAGCTGACAGGTTCCGTGGGGCATTCAAATTTGGAGTATTCAACGCCATACAATCAGCATGTTTTGACCAGGTTCGAATTTGTTTACACGGGCGAGTTGAAATATAACTCCTTTCTGTAGGTCTTACATTCAGAGGATAATCTGGTAATTATACCCCTTAATGATCATCTCTCGTCACTGAAAAATTCCCAGGTTATCAGCGGTTGGTTCCGTGACTTGCGCACTGTATAGCACTCCTTGACCCCTACTAGCGCCTACGGGAAGTGGAAAGACTGTTCTTTTTGAACTGAGCATGATTCGAATGTTGACACAAACTGCAAATGACGCACGATCTGCCAAGTGTGTTTATGTTGCGCCGACGAAGGTGAGGCTCTCTTTCTCGGCTTCAAATGCAAGCTCATCGAAGACGCCCAGGCACTGTGTACCGAGAAGTATAACGAATGGACTGCAAAATTCGGAGGGCTTGGTGTTAAATGTAAGCACTTCGCAAGCGCAGGTCTATTCACCAACCTTTACTTTCGTTAGGCTGCGAGTTGACTGGTGATACTCTTTTGTTGGGAAGAGGAGTTTGGGGTGATGCTAAAAGTTCACATATAATGTGCGTACCAGGCAGGTCTTGCTGGTGAATTGATCGACACATCGTCTTCATAGCGTAACAACAGTGAGGGCGTTATACCAGTTTTGTTTCTGGACATGTATTTATATCATACTAGGCCGAAAAATGGGACAGTTTGACGCGAAATTGGTGCGTTACCGTCAGTCTTGGAACAAGTTCTGCAATTACAATTAGGTTAGGGCCGATCATCCCAGGATATTGTCCCAGGTTAAACTGTTCCTTGTGGATGAAGTAAGTCGATTGCATTGTCTGAGAATAGTATATGGATCCTTCATGCCGTATTCAGGTCCACGTCCTGAACGAATCGCGAGGAAGCACTCTGGAGGTCATAGTTTCCCGTATGAAAGCACGTGGATCTGGCATCCGGTTTATTCTTATTTCCGCTACTGTCCCAAATGTAGAAGATGTTGCGTGTTGGATTGGGAGCAGCGACGGCAGTGACCAGCCTGCTGGAATATTCCAGGTTGATTTACCTCTCCACATACTTAGTCTTCTAATAAGTCTTTGCAGTTCGGCGAAGAATTCCGGCCTTGCAAGCTTACCAAATTCGTTTATGGCGTAGCCAAGCCCAAGGGCCAGAATGATTTTGCGTATGCCCGCACCCTTGACTTGCGTCTATTCCCAATAATACAGCAGCACTCGACCAACAAGCCAATCCTTGTCTTCTGCCCCACTAGGAAAGGTATGCAAGAGTTCATGACCTTCTGGATACATGTAGAGAGCCTACCCTGGCTTGGTGATGCCACGTACAGGCACACTGGATACAGCCAAACAGTTAGCAAAAGATTATGAACTGGCAATGAAGGGGAAAAGGAGTCTACCATGGCCGCCCCCTACGCGGTATGTTTTTCCATTCCTTAAGATTATCTGCTCATCTAGTGCAGTATCGATCAGAGGTTTTATGATAAGGACCTGACTGGTGCGTCTATGTAGCTAGCGCACGAAATCGGCGAAACCTGACAACAAGACAGCTCTTGCATCCGTGGGAATTGCTGTTCATCACGCCGGCTTGAGTACAGACGATAGAAGAATGGTGGAGGGGTTGTATTTGCGCAAAGCTCTGCACGTCTTAGTCTCCACATCTGTATGGAACTTCCACCTGCTCTTACTGCTCTTGGTGTCTCACTGTCTCATAGACCCTGGCGGTTGGCGTTAACTTGCGTAAGTCCGTTTTTTTACCAATGATGCTAACATCTCACCGTCATCAAGCTGCCCAAATGGTTGTAATCAAGGGTGTCAAATTGTACCACAATGGAGAGATGAGAGAGTACTCGGATCTTGATATCATGCAGATGATGGGTCGAGCGGTAAGTCTGCTTCTCGATTTTGTGTTTAAACTCGAGTTCTCCTCGATCTAGGGACGACCTCAATTTGGTGCGTGTCTCTCTCATCCGCCTGTATTCGCTGACACGGAATCTCAGACGATGAAGGAATTGCGATAATTCTATGCGAACCGGAACTGGAATACAAGTATCGCATGCTCACTCAGGGAAATACTGCCTTAGAGAGCAGCCTTCATCAAAACCTCGCGGAACATATAAATTCGGAAATTGGACTGGGGACTATATCAACCCTTGGAAATGCGAAGGATTGGCTTCGGCACTCTTTTCTCTTTCGTCGCATCCAGAAAAATCCCTACCACTATGATATCGGCAAGCACGAAAAACAGACTTGGGAAGAGAAAATTGACGAGATTGTCATGCAAAGCATACTCAGTTTACGCGACACGCAGCTGATTGCGTATGACGAGAAAGACGGAAGGCTTGTTTCGACCGAGTATGGGGATGTTATGAGCAAGGTAGGAGTGCTCATATCTTGTAATGCACTGTAATGATGTTCCCAGTTTTATATTCGACAAGCAACCGTATGTGCTTTCGGTCATTCATGATCGAGTCTCATCTTGACGGAAGATGCGAGCAATACTCAACCTACCTTCTCCGACCACCATGCGCGAAATTGTGAGTATTTACAAAGTAGAGTTATTTGCATTCTGAAAACGTCTAGCTCGAACTCGTATCCATCTCCGAGGAGTAAGTAATTTCCCCTCTTTCATTGTTCTAGCTCGATGCCCGTTGTAGGGTTTCGGACTTGAAGCTGCGCAGCGGGGAGAAACAGGTTTGTAGCTACGTCCTCTTCACATTCTACTTATATACTGAAGTGTTTTCAGATGTATGAGAAGATTCGTCGTCATAATGATATTCGATTTCCTCCCAAGAAGACAGTTAGTACAAGCGACAAGGTTCTTCTATTGATTCAGGTAAGAATCCAACTTCGCGGGGTTACAAATTCTTAGAAGAATTATAGGCAATCTTTGCGGGCCTTCCCCTCAACAGCCCCGAATTTAAACCCACGGAAGGCCAGCCATATCTGGAAGCCATCTCCGTATTTCGCCATGCAATACGCATTGTTTCAGGTAAGCGGTCACGGAATACGAGTTCATTACTCACTGCGTCCCAGCTGCGGCAGAGGTCGCTATTATTAACCGGAACGGAGCGCAGCTCAAACACGCACTCGAACTGCAAGTATTCTATAACCCTGAGTAAATTTGCACTTCTCACGGACCGCTTACAGAGTACGTTGTTTCAATGCAAAGGCATGGGAGGACAGGCCACTAGTCCTCAGGCAGATTGAGCAGATTGGCGAAAAATCGTACGTAGTAGAGCGAATGCAAGTTCACTGTGACCTAACGGCCAGACAGAGTAAAGGTATACGTTAAATTACCCATCAACGCTTGGAAACTGATTACACAAGATACTGGCTGAGAATGGGATTAACTCGATCCAAAAATTGTTGCTCACCTCTCCGCTTCGAATCGAGGAAGTAAGGACTTTCTTTCTGTGCCTGTCTGCTGTTGCTGATAACATTCAGCTTCTTAACCGCCGTCCTCCGTTTGGCCTTGAAGTTTTGGCCGCTGCAAACGAGTTTCCAAAATATTATCTAGACATCAAGGAAGTAAGGTCCATCCACAGTGGTGGGACTTCACCCGTGGAAGTGGAGTTCGTTGTTCAATGTGGTCTCACTCTTGGCGACTCGGCACCTCAAAGAGTGAAAATGCCCAAGTGGGCCAAAACCGAGATGACAACTGTTCTGATAGTGACCTCCGATATGGTCTTTATCGATTTCCGCCGCATCGCGTGAGAGGTTCACCTACCTTTGTTGATCAAGTATTAATTTCTCTTTTGATACAAGCACAAAGGCCCTCAACGAGAAGAAAGAAATTACGCTCATAACGCAACTCACAAAACCTAGCCAATCGATCAACGTCTACATTGCTTCTGTATCCGTTCTTTTCATTTCCCTCCGATGTCAAGCTGCTCATCAATCTGTTAGGAAAAGTTCGCTGGTGTTACCATTGCTCGGACGCTGGCACCAAGCGTTCCACCGGACAAGTATCCGACACTAAAAACTCGACCATTGTCATCAATTGTATGTTCGCTATTACATCTAGCCCTCATTAAGAATTCACGCAATCCAGGAAATGGACTTGCAAGGGCTTGAGAACGATCCTGATTTTTGGAACATTGACTTGGACAACGACGATGAGGTTATAAATTCCCGGGTGTTGGATTTTGCAAGTCATCGTGGTACGTTCACCGTCCCAGGCAGACATCCACAGATTTGGATCTTTTCCTTACGTGTAGATGAAGACGCATCCAAAGTGCAACGGTCTCAGTTGAATCTACATGTACAGCAACAGGTAGAACACGACCCGAGAAAACGCCCGGATGGCAAGTACGAGTGAGTTCACTTTCTCTCAAATTGGTACACGACATAATGTATGTATCCTTGTCCAGGTGTAATCATGCTTGCAAGGACAAACTCAAGTGCCGCCATTATTGGTGCGTTGTCACTGGATTCTCTGATCGCTAAACTCGGTTCTAGCTGCCAGGAGGGATTACTGGAGCCCCCACGTGCATCGAAGAAACAAAAGGTGAATGCACACGGTTGCGACGCAAAGCTCGTTCCCCCGCCACAGAATTCCATCGCAGAAAGGTCCTTACAGGACGAGCAGAAATGGGAGGCACGAATTGCAACGGAAAGTCAAACCAACCCTGTCAAGCGGAAGTCCGGTCCTCAGCAGCTAGACAAGGTGCACGAGAAGGCCAACACCGCGCGCACCCTTCGTCTTGTTGGGCCGAGCTCAAAGTTAGGCAACGATTCCAAGAAGCTACGAAGTAGCAACCGAATGCCGAATTTTGACTTACAATTGACGACATTGAAACGCTCACGTTCGCCTACCCCAGGGTCATCCATATCAACAGATGGCTGCTGGGATGAGCTCCCATCAGTCTCCGAGGTCTGGGAGCAAGAAAATACGATATCAGAAAATGGTTCCGTTGAAGTCGAGGGATGCGAAGTCCCGCAACCAAAACGGAGCAGAACGGACCTTGCTACAAGCTCACCGGGACCGCTCCATTCGCACAAAAAGGTAAAGGTTTATTGCATTTTGTCAGTCTTACCATACTGATGGATGTCTGGTCATCTCGCGCGAAAAATTTCGACCGTCTGCGAAGTTATCAACCCAACGATTGTTTCTTCCCGGTTCTAATGACGAAGACACTGTGGATCGTTGTGAACATCACTCTGCAACCAGGGACGCGACTTCTTACCTTGATGAAGTTTGCTCCGATGCCGCCCCCGATACCGCTGCCGATCAAGTCTCAGCGAACGATTGGAAGGCCATTCAAACAGCTTCTAGTCAATGGTCTAGGGACGATGCAAGCACCCACCAGACCTTGCTTTGCGGTAGTGCTGGTGTGACTACTCCCCATAGAAGCGCTCGCGGTTCCAGCCGGTTTACCCTCAAGAGGAAGGATTCTTACGAACTTTCGCCGTCTAGAATCGCTGGTTTTATACGACGTTGTCAACCATATGCCCGAGATCATCTGACAATCGACGGTTCCACAATCGATTCGTTCGGTCTCGCTTCTCGCGGAAAAACATTTCCCGACAGCAGCATCACTTCAGAGATTCCCGCCGATTCCAGTGACTTGAAGGACACATCGATGGATGATCCTCTCGCCGAATTTGACCGTTGGCTTGCGAGTGGAGCCGTGATTATAATTCCGGACTAAGGTTACGATACATCTTTCTCTTTGGTGTCTTTCCAGCAATCGATTGTAGAATGTCGTGGTTTTTTTTTTAAATCAACATAGAGCGTATTATTGTCACTGGCCAGTATTATTGCCGAAGTAGCAGGAATTATGTGTTGCTTTCATGTCTGAAAACGAATTGATACGTACTAGTGCCAGTGCGCGCGCATAGATGAACCGCCCACTGTCTTTGGCTTCAATTATTATTCACAGCTGTTCATCATCAGTTCCTTGGTCATCAAACACCCTTAGTACTCCGCTGAATCTCTCATCCCAGCTGACGCCACTGCCGGTCCCGACAATCTCCCAAGCTTCTTCTTCTCCTCTCCACCTCAGTTCTTTATTGAGGCGCTCGGCTCTGAGCTCGACTTCGCTTGGTGGTGGGTTTTTTTCCTCTTCCTTGGTGGGCTCGCGGTCGCCACGCGCTATTTGGCGTGCAGTAGCCAAACGTTCAGGGAGGGCTTTGTAATACGATTTGCGGGAGGAAGCTATGTTGGATAAGGGTGAGTGAGGTGCTAGGACGGATTCCGAGGATAAGGCAAAATCAAGATCGCCGCCCTGAGGTCGACCTTGAGTGATTTTCGACTGTTTTCCATCCTCGCTGCCTGCTTCCCAGCCTACACCGGGTTGAACATCGTGGTTGGGATCGTGAATCAAGCCTGGACCTTCAAATTCGCGCGTCCTGTTGACAACTAGTGAGTAGGCTGCCTTGCAACCAACGTTTGTTTTGTAGCGCTCGTTGAAGAAATCCAAGATCATGTGGGGAATGAAACGAAAGCCGACGTAATTGACACATGAAACAAGAAGGAGTGGGGGCTGCGAAGGGAGAGCTGCAGGAGGAGTGGACTCTACTGATGACGGATTGGATGCGGCAGAGATTTGATGTTTGGAATGACTGGGCAACTTGAGGGGAGAATAGATATTGGCATTATGAGAAGGGGGGAGACGAGACGGGGTTGGGATTGGTTCCGCGTTTGGATCATCCACAATTCCAACCGGAGAGCTGTTGGGTTCATTTGTTTCGTCAAAGATTCCATCCGAAGCTAGTTCCTGTGCCAACATCTCCTCTTTGTCTGAGATGTCTAACCCGGCACTCCATCCTTGTTTCAGGCCATACATGTATTCCTTGAAAGTATGTCTCCCTACAAGGACAACGCCCCCTGCTAGTTCTCGTGCTAATTTTTGTTCCTGAGTAAGTCGATTAGGGAGTGGGAATGGGAGCGCGACAGACTGATCGTGACCCAGCGCGAGACGTCGGTCTTTGACGACGGTGGAAGCGACGCGTTCGGCGAGGTCACCCGAGTGACGGGTGGCGATAATATCATAGTCAATAGCAGCTGCGACTAATACAGGCTGTGATGCATGGGTTGCAATGCTCCGCTCGAAAGGGAAACCTGCACGCACCTTGACATACTTCTTGAAAAACATGACGGCCCGTCGATGGTCCTCGTCTCCTGGCCACTTGGCACCATACACGACCACCTTTCTGGGAAGGTCCGTACTTTTCATCGGCTCGTCAGCGAGATGCTTGACACGGTCGATGTATGACTGGCGGATGGCGCGTGCTTGGTGACGGTCAAACGCATAGTAGGAGACGAGTGAGGAAGTGAGGGTGATGAATATGCACCAGTTTCTCGAGGGAAGACGTGGACGCGCTGACAGCCAACTTGATGGGATGCCCGTGTACTCGAGAGCAGCCCGAATGCCAGACTTGCGTTCCATGTGCAAAGTTCAACGCATCGGAATTCGGAAAGAATAACTGAGCACAGCCACGTAGCAAATACAGCCACACACGATGATGACATAATCGGACAGTCTACTAATCGACGTTGTGTCTTGTCATCATGGCTGCTCTCGCTGTGTGCGTGATTTCATCTCCTCCTCCTCACCACCATCTCACCCCCTCTTGTCAGTGTACTCCCCCAACCAATCCATCTACCCGCTACCTCGGACGACCAAGACCAAGGAGCTCTTCCAATCCCATCCCAAGCCGTGGTTGTCAGAGCGGCAATTCCGCCCTACGGGAAGCGCAAAGGATGGAAACCGACTTCACCAGAGGACTTTGGTAACTCCCAGTCGCCTCTTGCCAATTCTCATTGTTTGCTCACTTGCCACAGGTGATGGTGGAGCTTACCCCGAGTGTCACATCGCTCAATATCCTCTCAACCTTGGAAAGAAAAAGGTCGGTCGAGTTTACCATCCATGAACATTTCAATTGACCCACCCCACAGACACAAGCAGGAAACACCCTTGCTCTCCAGGTCGATTCCGAGGGCAATGTCCGATACGATGCCATTGCACACCAAGGCCAGAGGGCCGGCAAGATCATACAATCTCAATTCAAAGACCTCGTCCCTCTCTCACACCGCAAGGACATCACTGATGAAGAACGTTCTATGGAGAGGCCGTCTGAAGAGGAAGTTCAGGCCACTGCAGAACGGACTAGACAAGCTCTCGAAAAATTGGTTACCGGCAAGATCAAAGCTGCCCAACCCAAGAACGTGCCTGATGCAGTCGGTAAGACGACATACGTTCGCTATACTCCTGGTCAACAGCAAGGAGGAGA
Source organism: Boletus hoseneyae (assembly GCA_038093175.1). Taxonomy (NCBI): domain Eukaryota; kingdom Fungi; phylum Basidiomycota; class Agaricomycetes; order Boletales; family Boletaceae; genus Boletus; species Boletus hoseneyae. The sequence continues at coordinate 12,451 of JBBPRT010000005.1, forward strand.
CGGCGGAGCATTGAAGCAAAGGATAATCAAGATGTCTGAAGTGGTTGAGGATCCGTTGGAGCCCCCTCGCTTCAAGCACAAGAAGATCCCCCGAGGGCCCCCAAGTCCGCCTCCGCCTGTCTTGCGGAGTCCACCACGGAAAGCGACGGCTGCTGAGCAGAAAGAATGGATGATCCCTCCATGTATATCAAATTGGAAGAACAACAAGGGTTTTACTATTCCGCTCGACAAACGTTTGGCCGCAGATGGACGGGGTCTCCAAGATGTCAGTTTCTCCCGGGGTTTCCACTATTATAATCGGCTCATCATTACACACTCCCCTAGGTATCCATAAACGACAACTTTGCCAAGTTTTCGGAGGCCTTGTTTATCGCTGACAGGCATGCCCGCGAGGAAGTCCGGCAACGAGCACTCATGCAACAAAAGTTGGCACAAAAAGAAAAGGAAGCCAAAGAAGAGAACCTCCGTCTTCTCGCTCAACGGGCACGTGAGGAACGCAATGGTGTTCCATCCTCGCGACCCACTGCGGAATCTCGTGCTGCCGTCGCGTCTGCACTGGGGGGTTATGGGAGCGAGTCAGAGGCTGGGTCGTCACCTGCCAACTCCGAAGATGAAGAGAACGAAGAAGCTGCCAAGATTAGGGATGCTATGCGCGCAGAAAAACGCCGCGAACGGGAACGGGAAATGCGGATGTCAAACATGGGCACGGAGCAGCGTGCTAAGATGCTTGCTCGCCAGCAAAATCGTGACATCTCGGAGAAAATTGCACTTGGCCTTGCAAAACCAACGCTATCCAAGGAGAGCATGTTGGACTCGAGACTTTTTAACAGGGAACAACTCAGTGGCACATTTGGGGATGACGAGAGCTACGGATTATATGACCGGCCATTATTCCATGGGTCGACTGCAGCGGCGGCAATCTACAAGGCGCGTGGTAATATTGCTGCCGAAGGGAGCAGTGAGGAGGCATTCGGAGGTGGGACAGAGGAGGGGATAGGAAAGGCTCTCTCCAACGACCGCTTCGGCCTGGGCCAACCCCGTGTAGGCTTCGAAGGTGCGAGCGAACAAGAGGTGAGGGAAGGGCCTGTGCAGTTTGAGAAGGACACAGGGGATGTGTTCGGGCTGGACAAGTTCTTGGACGAGGCAAAGGGGGGTCGGAAGCGAGGATTGGACACGGAAGTGGCTGGGTCGAGGAAAAGGATGCAGCTCGACAAGGCAGGGGACACGTAACATTTCCTGGACCATGTTATTATCATATTTCTTGTAGTGCGTTGGCATGGCGGCACTCGTTGTGTTTCATCACTTCTTCTTCTCCTCGTCGCTGCACACACTATCCTTTCATACTACCCACCTCTCCTTCAAAAAAAAAAAAGTATGCACGCCGTCAAGCGGCGTATGCCCGTTGAGCGGGCTCGCCATGCAAAGCGCCTCGGGCACGTTCAAACAGGGTCAGGAGCCACCTTGCCAATCTTTGCCAACGCTGCCAATGGCACGACGACTCAGCAAGTCTCGACCTCCGCGACCTCCGCGTCCAGTCAGACCCCCACTAGCCAATCTTCAACGCAATCCTCCAACAGCCCTCCTCCTTCCTCGGCCACTCAATCCTCCTCCCCGTCCTCTTCTGCTGCCACCTTATCCACCTCCCCCGCGTCGTCCGCCAGTACGCCGCCACCCACCTCCATTGTGCCATCTTCAACCCTTATCACTCAACCGACCATCTTGACATCCACATACCCTTCTGCTTCTTCCACATCTCAAGTGGCTGCAGCCACAAATAGCGGGCTCTCTGGTGGCGCAATTGCCGGTATCATTGCTGGGTCTGTCATAGTGGGCGTAGCACTCATCGTGTTTTTCGTGCGAAAAACCTATCTTCGCCGTCGAGAGCGCAAGGATATCTCGTGGGATGGGGCTGCGGGACTGGGAGCAAGTACCCTCGACGAACCCAAATTCCCGGACATTAGCGAACGGACGACGCCTTACACTAGCACTCCGAACACTCCACAAAGAGGTGCACCTCTGTCGCCGTTCGAAGCTCACGGACAATCCATGTACTCTACCCCTGTTGCACCCGCCGTGCGCATGCAACCCCCTTCCTTCTCTACTTACGGTTATCCTACGCCTCCTCCAGCAGCATACAACAACCCAACCCCAGTCGCTCCTTACCCCACACAACCTGTCTCTTCGACATATGGTCCTGGAAACTCTGCTCCATTTGCAATGGGACGCGCAGTTGTAGGCAGGTCTTCCACTTTACCCTCCGTACGTGCACAACATGCGCCGGTGGAGGCAGCAGTCAAGTGTACATTTGTACCCACTCTTCCGGACGAGCTTTCAATAACGACAGGCGAGCGTGTCTTCATCGTCGAACAGTATGACGATGGCTGGGACTTGTGCGCGAATGGAAGAGGTGAACAGGGAATGGTCCCCCGTGAATGCTTAGAGCGCCCTCCCTCCGATCAGCCCGCCACCGGATGGGGTAACGTGAGAAGGATGAGCAGTTTGAATCCCGATGGAAAGAGGTTTTAGCCGTTATCGCCCTAGGTACGGGAATGTCTGACGTCGCCAAATGGATAAGCTAACCCGCTGCAAAGTGGTCGCCTAGTAAATTATCATGATACCCATCTCTGCCTGCGACATGTCCTTGTTTGAAAGCACCAAGTTCATCCCCGCACTCCGCTGGCGACATTATCAGACGATGTGATGCTTGTAACCCATCAATATTAATATTGTTACGTAGGTGCCTCAGCTGTAGCTTCGTTTTGTTTTTTTAGAGTTGTACTGCGACCTGGGTGGCATCATGTACCGTCTATATGGCTTGTATGTGAGCAGATGATTCACTGCGTGATTCGACTCAGAAATTTGTGCAGGTTAATGCTGAGTATAAATTGCTTCTGGTTGTTGTGGGTACGGTCAGACTCTTCGTGCACAGGCTCTTCCAGTGACTCGGAGTAGATCTTCCCCGCCGTCCATCCCAACTCGTTGGTTTGATCAAAATTCAAGGTATAATACACATTAACCTGCCCTGGTAAGTTACATCGAAACTACACAGCTAATTGGAGATAATGTTACAGAATTTACAAGTCGGCTATACAATCTCATGAAACATAAACACCTCAATGCCTCGCACCATTACTCCCATTTGTGCCTTCATCTTGCTTGGTTTTGTGACGAACTACGACATAGGCATCACTTTCTGCTCCCCCCTTGACGGCTTCGATATCGCCGGGAACGACACCGGCATACTCAGGTTTGACTTTTCTCCTGAAATGTTCCATGAGAATGACAAAAAGAAGGGGTGTGGAGCGGAAAACGTTACCTCTCTGCACGAATTAGGTCGAGATCATGAGAGAGGAAACCATGACCAGCAACCGGTCCCCAGTATGATGTTCCCGCCAACGATCCAATGATGCAAGTGCCGACGAGAATAGACAAGTAGAAGCGGTATTGAGAGTACCATTTCGGTGCTAATAGAACGAGTAAGCCCTGATGACGAGGCGGGTGTCGAGCGGAAACAGACTCACTCCAGCCGGCCGCGGTAGCCTTGTTATCAGCATACCAAAGCGCGGTGAAACCAAGCCATTGGCACAACAGCGCAGAGGTCGGCTGAAGCGCGATGGTAGACCAAGCGACGACGGCGGGAGATACACCCAAAAACAAGCGTGGATAGCCCTTGAAGCCGCCGAGACCGGCAAACTCCATGCCCCAGTGAAGGGCACCTGGCGGGGGATTAGTTCCGAGCGAGTAAAACCGGGACGAAACACACCGAGGAAGGAGAGTAAAACAGCGCCGTAGGTGACTTGGAAGTTGAGGGCTTGATCCAGAATCGTGAGTGCAACACCCGGGTCGATGTTTGTGAGTGTGCCTGCAGCAGCCAGGCCAGCCTGGTGGGACAGATAGACGGTAGTTCCTGCAGACGCGATATAGGGCAAACCGCCGGCGAGGCCCATGACAAGGTATGGGGTGGGCACTGTTGTGGCGACAGCTGTGGTGATTCCAATCTAGCCGTGACGGATAAGTAGTAGTAGAGTAACAGGGCGTTGGACACTCACGAAGGAGTCCCTTGTGGGCTTGACACTATCGACGGTGAACACGCCACCAGCTATGGAGCGGGCCCAGTCTGTAAGAGAGTTACCAACTTCTTCCTTGACATTCTGTCGGGCGTGTTCGATAGTCTGGCTGCCCGGTCTACCAGAGACCGAACTCGCGGCGAAGCGGGCATGGAGGAGGGGCAGGGCAGGCTGATTAGATGGGTGCTGGAATCGGCGCAAGCCGCGCAGGGCGGGTGCAAGGGCGATAGAACGGAGCGGGCGGGAAAGGGCACTCATCCGGGGCACTGCGACAATGGAGTTGAACTTGGACAATGGAGAGATGGCATTTATACCCCCTATGTTCGAGTCGCGTGACACCCCGTGACGACCTACCAGTGGCCGCCGAAATTCATCTTACTACGCTCAATCATCCGCTTCTCACAGACCCTGAAGAAGTTGGGACATTCTTGGACATTAAGCTACGCTCTGTTACAGCTTGATGAACGACGTATCGATCCCATGAGAAAAGTCCCATATACAGATCCTCTATCGCATGTCGGACAACCGTCAGCATTGCAGGCATGTGTTCAATCAACCACACCCTCACCTGATCTTCTCCACACGAGACGATCTACAAAACGGTCCATCAGTCACAGGGTTCATAATCATATCTCTTCTTGCTCACCTTCGTACTATCCTGGGCCACACAAAAGATCCGTCCCGTGTGTCCATTAGTCAGGTCAGCTACTAGTGCCCCTGTTGTCCTGTCCCACACCTGCACCGCTCAGTTCAGTTTAGTCTATTCCAATACGAGCTTTTTTCTGTTCCGTACCTTGACCGTGCAGTCGTAGCTGCCACTCACTGCGAACTCGTCCCCCACTGCCACGCTGCGCACTGGGTGCGAATGCCTCTCCGGCCCACGAATAGCCCCTGTGGGTGTAACGCGGTTGCCACAAGAGCTGCAGATCTTGATCTCACCCTCCGATGTACGCAAGTCTTGCCGTACTTGTGGAACCGACTGCGACAACGACGAATGCAAGAAGAATGGACTCCCGGAAGCGGGCATCTCGCCACCCACACTTTCCTCTGCCATCATTAAAGGATTTAACGGCTGGCCTGCAGTTGGATTGTCAAACTCTGGGCAGGTTGACCATCCCCGTTTAGTCCTCATGTCGAACATTCGAACATGCTTATCCGAAGAACCTGATAGGATGAACGGCGGGCTCAGCTCTACAGAAGAGATCCTAAAAAGTGTGAAGAAGGTAGAGGTTAGAAACAATTTGTCGAAGGATAACAAGACGCACGCTCTTGCATGATGATCCTCGAAATTGCTGATCAATGTCCCTGTTCGTGCATCCCAAACTCGAACCGACCGATCTCCAGACCCAGAGACAATCACGTCACCGGCAATCGACACTGCGTTGACAGCCGCTCGGTGCCCTCGGAGAACCAACTCCGGTTTGAGCCAGGGAAACGCATAAGTCCGAATAGTTCGATCTGTCACAGTAACATTCAGCCCGGGTGTACTCCCATGCGGCGCGGTTACATCATATACATACCTTTAGAACATGATACCAACCGTCCACTATCGATCCGGACGCACAAAACACTGTCTTGGTGATCCTTCAATATCTTGGTCAATTTGAATTTGGCCAGATCCCAGACAACAACGCGACAGTCGCTTCCACCGCTGACAAGGATGCCCGTTTCAGGGTTCTTGTGTCCCTCTCTTGCGTGGTCTACTGATCCACAGGTACCGTCCTCGGACAATCGTGCTGTCGTGGCTGTGACGCACAAGCTCAACACGCTGGAAGCGTGCATACCCACGACCCTGCGTCGAACCTTGTTCGTGTTAAGATCCCATTCACGGACAGTACGGTCTTTGGAACCCGTGAAAAGCACTTGAATCGGCCCGTAGGCTGAATTATAAGACCATAATGCAAGACAGTAGACAGCAGCAGTGTGGCCACCTCCCTCGGCTCCTGGAAGGGTTCGCAGTCGGTATGCCCCGTGGCGAACGCGACTGCGGAGAAGTGCCTGTGTCTGATGGAGAAGTTTGTAGTCGATCGTGAGGGTTATACCAGTCCGAGAACTGCCGGGTGAGGCATGGCGCTGCGAGAAAGTTCGGGTCACTGTGGTGGCAGCTGAATTGCTTCTGCTTATCGGCATCAGGGTCGTTGGAGACGAGGTGGAAACAAATTGTCCGATCAGGTTTTGGAAGTCATGATCCTGAAGACTCAAGTTCATAGATATGAACTCATTGTCAGGGCTCGTATCCCCATTCGGGATATTGATCACCTCCTCAGTGTCCACAACACTGCCTTCGTCTTCACCCACTTCTTCGTCGCCCATACCTTCGTCTTCGTCCCTGTCGTCGCGCGGTGTGCCAGAAGTGGAGGGAGTCATGACTGCCTCACTTTGCCGAGGGGCAGGGCTGATCAGTCGGGAGCGCCACTGCCAACCACGGACGTGACAGAGATTGCGCCATAGGGATTGATCGTTGGCAAGCACATTCCATCGCTTGCAAACCAGTGCACAGCTGAGGAGTGTGGTTGCAGGGAGCAACGTGAATATTTGGAAAGATAATTCTGGTGGGAGAGACTACAGGGGGGAATGTGACTTTGAGTAAATGAGGAAGCGTGAAACTCACTCCTACGAGATCGAATTGGAGAAGTGGCACGATTCGCCGTTGGACCGTGGCCAGCCGAGAGCGAGGCAACGATGCTAGTAATCGGTATGCAAGTTCTGTATAGAAGATGAAGCCGACGTCAGAGACGGAGAGTGATGGACTCCTGCTCGCCTTCGCGTTCCGACTCGGATGCATCGCGGGTCCAATCACGACTCTGTTGGACGGCTTTGCCTTTGTTTTTGGTCCCTTGGCCTCTGAGCCGGGTAGTTTTGTGCGTTGTCGGAGAGGCAAACTGTTGCATGTATTCGTACCACGAGCTCGAGGGCCGAGTACTGATAGGACTGGCGGTGGCATTGGCAGAGTCGCGAATCAAAGGGGAGGCATCAGAAGGGCCATCTTTGACACGGTTGGTCATGGTAAGCTGCTGAGAGAAAGGACGGGTCCACCAGCCTCATATACGTTTCAAACAAAGCTGCTGTCGGTGGCAGGCGATGCCATGATCCGCTCTCCATGTGGTGTGCTCCTCATTCAAGCTCATCGCTGGAGAGTCGGTGCAATGGGAAGTTCTTGGTGGAATGTTCTGGACAGATTCAGATACATTTTAACCCAGCTCTGGCTTGCTTCCATCTTCGACACCCGTACGCAACATGTCCATGCCAAGTACCACTGCTAACTGGCACTGGAAGAACAAGAACGTGACGCCGTGGGCCACGACATGGTTCCAGGAAGAACTCACAAAAATCGACATCCAAGGCGACGGTGGGGGGAGCATCAAGGTTACCTCGACTTCCTGGTTAGACGGTGATGTAGAACTTGGCCAACGTAAATCAAAGTGTGTACCATGCTCATCTGTCAACGCTTCCTGACCAGTCTGAGCGCATATCGACAGGCTGATCACTATTTACGATTGCAAAATCTCTGTTGCATGGTCTGGGACTGCGAGCGATGGGTCCGAGGTCACAGGCACGGTTACCATCCCCGAAGTATCTCATGAGATCACACTGGACCGCCTGTCCGATTACACTGCAAGTCGCCTTCCCTCGTTTTCTTGGTGTCGACTCACTCTTTCATAATGCGGCAGTACCAATGGTCAAATAACGAGAGCACCGACCCAGCTGTCACAGCGCTTCACGCTCTCGCCAGGGAGCGCCTTCCCGCGGCTCTCGAGGCCAAGTTTGCCGAATTTCCCGTCGCGATCATCGAGAAGCATGGTAGAGACTTGAAAGTCAGCGGGGAGCCCAGTCGGACAGGGACACCCGCTCCAACGTCTGCATCTGTCACGGCCTCTGGTGCTGCTACACCGTCGGCAGCACCCGTTCCGGTAACAAAAGGGTTTCTCAACACGTCCAAGATCGTCAAGGAAGCAACGTTCATGGCTGCGGCTGATGATCTGTTCGGATTGCTCACTGATGCGCAGCGTATACCTTCATGGACACGTGCACCCGCAGAGGTATTTGATCGACAATGAACAGGTGGAGCGAGTCTGAAGCGATCGTTTGAAACGTTTAGTCAGCTGCCAAGGTCGATACGCCATACTCGCTCTTTGGTGGAGGCGTCAAGGGTATATATCTCTCGCTAACGCCAGGCAAGGAAATTGTCCAGACATGGACGTTGACAAGCCCAACATGGCCGTCAGGTATGGACATTTTGAACTGGTATTTCATGAACACCCGTCTTAGGTGTGGATGTAGAACACGAGGCTACGCTCACGACGACATTCGAACAATCTTTGGATTCGACGAAAGTGACATTTACCCTGACAGGTGTGCCCAAAGGCATGGAGGACGAGCTCGAACGGAATATCGATGGGTATTAGTGAGTGGTGTCATGGGTCCGCTAGATGCGACTGACAATGATTCCGTGTTCAGCGTTCACGGTTTGAAATCGATCGGGTATGTGCAGTTGATTGTTTCTCCGACATATACGCAACCGAGGCGGGTGCCAAAAGGGACCCGATCGCCTACACCATGGAAGGGAGGCGACGACCACAAAGCAGCCACGGCGGTCGCGATTGCAGTCGTGGTGCTCGCTGCGGCGTTCTGTCTACCGTATTTGACATACTCGGCCCTGCCATTGCGTTCCTCTGCCAAGTGAATTCATGTCATTGGTGCTGATAATCTATGCCTTGGTGCGTCTCGTGATATAGGTTGGGCACTATGCTTTGAACATGGGGCTTGTTGGACGCGGTCGGGAGGAGCAGAGATGGTATGTAGGAATGTATTACTTGGGGGGTGCCAGGAGGGCGAGTCGAGTTTTAGTGTTGGACCCCGAAATGAGCAAACAAATCTGACGCCACATTTGACGTTGGTTCGCCTCGACTGAGAATTTTTGCTCTTTCGCCCCCAACGTTTCCTCTCCTTTACAACCTTGTTGAAGATGGCCGCTGTTGCAGTCGAAGAAATCCGTGCTACCTCTTACGTCGGTTTTGACTCCATCACCCAGCAAATCGAGCACAAGCTCTTGAAGCGTGGTTTCCAGTTCAATGTCATCGTCGTCGGTGCGTCGTGGTGTGCTTGAATAAGCTGGACACCCGTGATGTTGTTGAATGCAGGGCAAACCGGTCTCGGAAAGTCGACGCTCATCAACACAATTTTCGCGTCGCACTTGATCGACTCCAAGGGTCGTTTGGAATCTGACGACCCTGTCAGACAGACGACTGAGATCCAGACGGTTTCGCATGGTGTGTTTTTCTTTTCCCGCCAGAGATGTAGCTTGTGTTGACGCACAAGCGGGACAGTCGTTGTTGAGAATGGTGTCAAGCTTCGCTTGAACATTGTTGACACTCCCGGCTACGGTGACCAGGTGAACAATGAAAACTGGTGCGTGGAGTGAATTCTGGAAAGACGTGTTCTCAAGATGGGAGACAGCTGGGACCCGATTGTGAAATACATCAAGGACCAACACAGCGCGTATTTGCGCAAAGAGTTGACGGCGATGCGAGACCGGTACATTCAGGACACACGCATCCACTGTTGCCTCTACTTTATCAGTCCCACTGGACATTCACTGCGTGCGATCGACGTTATTGTGATGAAAAAGCTGAGCGAAGTGGTCAATGTCGTCCCGGTGATTGCCAAGGCGGACAGCTTGACGCTCGAGGAAAGAGAGGCGTTCAAGCAAAAGGTATGGGATGGGGGGTAGTTTTGGCGAGAGATGAGGCTGACTGGTGGACAGATTCGTGCTGAACTGGTCTACAACAACATCCGGATGTATCCGTTTGACACAGACGACAGCGATGAAGAGGAGGTTCAGCTGAACGAATCTATCCGGGTAGGTCGGTCAATGTGGCTGCTGGGTAGTGAACTGAGGTGATTGTCTGCAGAACATCATTCCGTTTGCGGTGGTTGGCTCTGAGCGGAGTGTGATCATTGGGGGCAAGTCGGTGCGCGGACGAAAGAATCGGTGGGGAGTGGTGAATGTGGAGGACGAGAATCACTGCGAGTTTGTGCACCTGCGCAACTTTTTGACGCGGACGCACCTGCAGGACCTGATTGAGACGACTGCGCAGATTCACTACGAGGCGTTCCGGTCGAAGCAGCTGCTCGCGCTGAAGGAGGGTGTGCAGCAGCAGAGGCCCGCCACGAACCAGTAGTCGTATTCATTTGATACCCGATGTGACGCGTATGACTAGAATTGGATGCTGTCATCCGTCCGACTCGTACACCGGTCTGATTAATAACTTGGGTCCTTTCGCTCTCTCTCTTCCTCTCCCATGCTCGAGTCCCTCTTTGCCCACCGACGTGGCCCTCGTCCACCCCGCTCCGTCTTCGTCAATCTCCCCCTCCCCGACTCCTTCTTCGACCACAAACACAGACCCGTCCGCACTCACGTCTTTTCCACGAACCAAGTCATCTCTTCAAAGTACACCGTCTTCACATTTCTCCCGCGAAACCTTCTCGAACAGTTCCGTCGCATCGCCAACATGTACGTCCCCTCTCACCCCCTCCCCGTACCGCCTCACACGCCCCCAGCTTCTTCCTCTTCATCGCCATCCTCCAGTTCTTTCCCGAGTTCTCAACCATATCCCCCGGTCTCGTCATATTGCCCCTCATCATCGTCCTCGGCATCACCGCCATCAAGGATGCATACGAGGACATCAAACGTCATCAGTCGGACCGTCGCGTGAATCATTCCTCCGTCCGCGCCCTCTCTGGTCCGGCCTGGTCCAACCCGAACCTTTCGGGCGCCAAAACGCGCACCTTTGTCAGGGGTATCATCCGCTCTCGCTCCCGTTCTCCTTCCGAATCCCCTATCGAGCTCGACTCCGACCCCATCGATCACTCCGTATACTGGTCCAAGTCTCTCTGGGAGGACGTCCGTGTCGGGGACTTTGTCAAGATCCTCAACAACGAACCCATCCCCGCCGACATCCTCGTATGCGCCACCTCCGAGGACGACAACGTCGCCTTTGTCGAAACCAAGAACCTCGACGGAGAGACGAACCTCAAGTCCCGTAATGCATCCCCTGCTCTCGCCGACCTTTGCTCCGCCAAACACTGTGCCAGCGCCTCGTTCACCGTCGATTGCGACCGTCCAGATGCCAACATGTACAAATTCGACGCTACCATCTCCCGCGACAGTCAAAAGTACCCAGTCGACCTCCAGATGGTCCTCTTGCGCGGTACCGTCCTCCGCAACACAGATTGGGTCATCGGCCTCGTCCTCTTCACTGGTGTGGACACCAAAATCGTCCTCAACTCGGGTGGTACTCCCAGCAAGCGTAGCAGGGTGGAGCGTCAGATGAATCCTCAAGTGTACGTTCCCCTTCCGTTCCCTAACAACATTCCTTACTCTTTCTAGTCTCATCAACCTTGCCTTGCTTGCTCTCATGGCAATCGTTTGTGGTATCGCAGACTCACAGATCGAGAAGCAACGCTACCCAGAAGGCGCACCATGGCTCTACGGCGACAACACCTCTTACGACAATCCAAACATCAACGGCCTCATCACTTGGGCATTTGCCCTCATCACGTCCGTGGTCCGTTTCATCCCACATGACTCGTGCTCACTCCTTCTCCTAGGTTCCAGAACATCGTGCCGATATCACTGTACATATCTATAGAGGCTGTGAAAACCTGTCAGGCGCTCTTCATTTATTTTGATTATGACATACTCTACAAGAAGACAAACCAACCCACGCTTGCTAGGAGTTATAATTTATCCGACGATCTCGGTCAAATCGAGTACATTTTTTCCGACAAGACAGGGACATTGACACAGGTACGTCCGATCTTTGCTATTCTTAGTCACAGTCCTCACGCGACCCCAGAATTCGATGCTGTTTAGGGAATGCTCCATCGGCGGTGCTGTATATCATGGTGACCCCGAAGCGGACGATCTTGACGTCAAGAAACTCGACGATATCAACGGCGAACAAAACGTCAGCCGCGACTCTTCGTTCGGTTCCACATCTGCTGCGAGCCCACCTGTCAACCCAGTCAATATCGGTCCCCTGGCAGCTGTCAAGCTTTCCAGTGGCGTGCTCAGGCATTTCAGTGATCAACAGCTGCGGCAGGACTTGGCTCGCGCCGTCAATGCCGAGCCTGGATCCGAGAATGAGGCACAGGCCCGCGCATTAAATGGCTTCTTTTCCGTTTTGGCATTGTGTCATACTGTCCTTACTGCTGTCGACCCAGAGACTGGCGTCATTGAATACAAGGCTCAGTCGCCCGATGAAGCAGCTCTCGTTCAGGCAGCTGCGGACGTCGGGTTCATCTTCCGCGGTCGGGATAGGGAGATACTCATGCTCCAGACACCGTTTTCAAGGGAAATAGAGCGTTACGAGCTACTCAACATCCTCGAGTTCACAAGTGTTCGCAAACGCATGAGTATCATTGTACGCAAGCTCGACGAGCACGATTCTCGGCTGTTCCTCTTGACGAAGGGGGCTGACAGCGTCATTTTTGAGAGGCTCAAGTCCGGGGGCGACGAGCTCAAGCGAACGACCGAGAGGCATCTGGATGATTTTGCGAACGCAGGCTTGAGGACACTCACTTTGGCGTACAAGGTGATACCAGGTACGTACAGCTTGTCCGTCCCTCTTGTATATTCATCTCTTTTGCATTCAGAGGATGAATATGAGAGTTGGAGCGAACAATATCACGAGGCTTCCACTGCGCTCGAAGACCGGTCAAAGAAGGTGGAAGAGGTGAGCGACGAAATGGAAAGAGATCTTCGTCTGTTGGGAGCTACCGCCATCGAAGACCGTCTGCAAGATGGCGTTCCAGAAACGATTGCCGACCTTAAGCTTGCAGGCATAAAGATTTGGGTTGCTACCGGCGACAAGCTGGAGACTGCCATTGGTATTCGTTCATTCTTCCTGTTCATCCGATGCCCGCTGACCTTTCTCTTTATCATGTAGCCATTGGCTACAGTACGAATCTTATCGCAGTTGACGCAAATATCATCATCATTCGCGGCGGGGATGTCGGACCTTCTGTCTACCGGCAGATGGCCACAGCTGTCGAGGAATTCTTCCCGGAGGATAGCGACCTACTGGAAAAGGAAGGTATTGCTGATGTCGCAACCTCGGGTTTTGGTCCATATCAATTGCGCCGTCTGAGTACGAGTGCTCCCTCCATCGTGGGCGAAGGAAATGGTACACGGCCTGGGGGGTATGTACTCGTTATCGATGGGACGGCTTTAGGCCATGTGGGTGTTCCATGCACGGGTGGCTTCTAAGTGCTTACGCCTAATCTAGGCTCTCGCTGACGATCAGAGCAAAAAATTGTTGTTGCATCTCGGGACGCGATGTGATGGCGTCATTTGCTGTCGCGTCTCCCCCCTTCAGAAAGCTCTCGTTGTCAAACTTGTCAAAGATGGACTTCGCGTAATGACTCTCGCTATCGGTGATGGTGCCAACGATGTCAGCATGATCCAAGCTGCTGATGTTGGGGTCGGCATTGCTGGTGAGGAAGGTTTACAGGCTGTCAATTCCTCCGATTACGCTATCGCCCAAGTACGTTGTACCCATCAAAAGCATATGCAGCACCTCATCATGCTACCTTCTCGAACAGTTTCGGTTCCTCAAACGACTACTTCTCGTCCACGGTCATTGGTCTTATGCGCGCAACGGAACCATGTAAGTTATTTTACTCGATCGATTCAGGCGCTCCGTGAACTTGTCTCGTTGCAGGATCGTCAACTTCTTCTACAAGAATATTGTAGCAATAGGCGCACTCTGGTGGTTTCAAATCTATTGTGGTTGGAGCTCGGCATAGTACGTCTATCTAGTCATGTCCTCTTTGACCCTAGACTCACTCTCCACAGTGTCTTTGAATACACTTACCTCCTTTTCTGGAATTCATTTTGGACTATTGCTCCTGTGCTCGGTATTGGTCTTTTTGACCGCATAGTTGGTATGTCAATGTGGCTTTGGCTAGAACTTGTGGCGCTAATCGTCTATAGATGCTGATGTTCTTATGGCCTTCCCTGAGCTGTATCGATATGGTCGCGAACGGACGTGGTTCACTCTGAAATTGTTTTTCATCTACATGATTGATGGCATCGTACAGGTATGTAGTGTTGATCTGCAGACTGCTGGGCACTGACCACTCTTTATAGTCCGTCTCGTTGTATTTCATTGTTACTTATACATATTTCACCACCACCTCGCGTACCGACGGCTACGGTATTCAGTTGTACGAGTACAGTACAGTGAGTCACTCTCGTTGACTCCATCAGCGTTATCTAACATTCCTTAGACGATGGTCTTTGCCGCCGTGATAACCGTCAGCTTGTTCAACGGTCTCAATACTAGCGCGTGGACCGGGTGGGTCTTCTTCGCAGTCTTTCTCGGAATCGTCTTGCTGCTGGGTTATACGGTACTGCTTTTGCTCTCCTCGCTGCACCGCAACAGCTCATTGCTTTATTGCAGCTCGTGTATAATGCAATCAGCCCAGGCTGGATTGTAACCGACGTCTACGGTAACAATCATTTTCTATTCACATCTGCCTACTTCTGGCTCTGTCAGCCACTCTGCGTCGTGATTGCACTTCTTCCAAGGTATCTATACCGCACATGGCAAACTGGCTATGCTCCTGGCGATTTGGAGCTTCTTCGTTACATCAGAAAGACGCAACCAGATCTCGATATGGCCACCGCGTTGCGCTATGATGACGGTGGTGCAGCGCCACGGTCTTCAGCCTCGAGACGGAGACCGCCATCACGGAGATCCCAGCCAGTGTCACTTTCGTCACTGCCTTCGGGTACTGCAGTAGCTGGGACATCAGCTATGAACTGCAGTGTAGAGACACTTTCATTGGATTCTCACAGGATGCCCGTGAGCCGTACAGACATGTCTACCGGTGTGCGTTCCATACATCGCGGTTTCGACTTTGCGACAGAGGAAGATGGCGTTGCGATGCGTCGGATGCAAACTAATCTATCCGAGCGCCGCCAGAGTAACCGTCACCTTCCTCTGGAGTCGAAGCAATCACCGAAGAGGAAAGGCTCCTTGCGCATCTTTTCTTCACTTAGGCGTAAAAAGCCCACGACCCCGAACAAGAACGCCTAGAACTCACGTTTGCATGATCTATTGCTATTTGTTTTGCTTTACTGCACCTCCCCACACCCTTTGTATGCTCTGATGTTGTATTATTTTGGTTATTTATTCACTCACCCTCATTCCTTGACTTGCACTTCTACGTAGTAGCGACGGCAGGATATCAGGATTAATACAACTGGCATGACCCTAATTTTGGAACTAAGAGCAGATCAATGAGATACTATACATACGCTACTAGGGTCAAAGTAAAGACTACAATCATCGAAATCATGTCACGACATCGTCCCATGCGCCCCAATCACCGCCGACTGTCCGCACTTCCACTTTCTCCCCGGATATTCCAAAGTACGCGGCCTTGTACCAAGTTTTCATATCTTCTTCTCCAAAGGGGCCATAGGATTCTCCTGGCTGTTGTCCGGGTACATTCCACTTGTACTCGTACTTCACGTCGGCGGAGGGGGGAACCCAATCACCTTTGACCTGCCCACTAGATCGGACATTGCGGACAAGCTCCTCATAAGATCTCGAGTAGATGTCGGTGTCCCCAAGTGACATGATGTTGGATGCGAGATGAGTGATCAAGCCAATCTCAGTCATACCCTTTGGGGGTTGTTTGTCCACCACCATGCTCGAGGCATCCTTTGATCTGCCGTTTGGGTGTCTACTGGCGACTGCAGTCAGTGCACGACTATTGTAGCTTTCGCGTGAACAACGTACGCAGAATCCTTCTTCGATCTCACACCCAGGCGTTGCAATGCCTCCAGCACTGTTTCTCCGCGCTTGAGCATACCGACAAGTTGGACTTCCAGCGCGCTCTTGCCACCGCTCTGTTCAAGCTCTCTCTCCTCTGCCTTTATTTTCTCCCTCTGTATCCTGTCCTGGTGACGTTTCCTGCGCCGCGCCATCTTGATCTCCTTTTCGTCGACGTCATCCATCCACCGATCATGCACGGCATGCGGATCGAATGTCTTCACATACGTCCCATCTGCAGCAAACTTTCCCTCTTCCATCTCCTCCCGCATGTTGAACGACGACATTTCGTACCCCATCCCGGCTTGCTGCTTCCGCTTTGCATCGTCCTCATCTTCCGGCTCACCCTCGTCCTCGCTCTCGCTCTCCTGCCCAGACTCGTTGAACTCCTGGCCTTCGATGTCTCCTAGTCGCAAGAAATCGTCCTTGCTTTGAGAACCCGCGCCATCTCGGTCGTCTTTCTTGGTTGCCTTTTCTCCGATGGAGAACATGTCGTCCTCGTCCCCACCTGCATCCCCAGTGTCGTCCTTTCTGCGACTGTAGACGACGCCTTCCCCGTCGTCACTCGAGTCACTCTCGTACCCTTCGTTTCGTACGCGTCCTTTACGCTTTGCGGACGGGTTCTCGAGTGCATTGTCGACCTCTTCAGCAAAGTTGAGAGGATCATCGCTGGGGTCCACGAAACGTAGTTTCTTTGTTTGGGGAGGCTGTTGGGTAGAAGACTCTCCGAGAGTGGCGGACCGCTTTTGTGCTGTGCGAGCCTGCATGTTTCGTGGAGCTGAGGATATGTCAATTATTTACGGATGTTTATCATATGACTGTAGAGATGATCACGTTACTCCAGATTAACGAAGTTATCGGTATGTAGTGAGAACGTAAGAATAAGCCGAGTCAAAGAGCTGTCGCTTTCATGATCGCACCCACATACGCAAGCTGATTCTCGATGGAAGCATGCGAAATGAGAACTGTGCTCGAAAGTCCCCTCAAATGGGCCGGAGCCCCCAGTTTCTCCGCAATACCAACGTTTTCGGACGAGTAGAGCACACAGACTTCTTTCCCAACTGGAGCGATAAGCTGAACAATGCTGTTAGCAAGGGCCAAAAGGGTGGACGGAGTCTGTCCTACCGTGTGCGATGACTGGAAACGCTGCAGGAGCGTTGAGAAGCGTTCTTGTTGCGTTGCCTCCGCAGAGGGGTCGAGAACAACTCGAGCCGTGCCGTCGCTCTTGAAGGTGCTGACCATAGCAAGTGCATCCTCGGCGGAGTAGAAGAGTGCCACTTTGCTGCCGGAAGAGTTACCAATCAGGATGTCACTTATGCGTGCTTTGATTTCGCTACAGTCTTTGAGAACCAATGGAAGTCCAATGCCATCACCAAAAATCACTTTGAACGTCGTCGAGAACCTACGACGCTGATGAGTCAGATTTCAAACAATTCGGACGAAGTCCTAACTCGTTTTTAGTGATCGGCACACAATTTGCTGCGGAGCCTTGGTATCTGTGGAATAATTTAGCCGAACACGGGTGACGGGTAACTTGAACTAACAATGGACCGAAGATGGTTGAGCGGAAGGTGGACTGGGTGGTGCTGAAGGAGTCGAAAGACGTTTGGGCGGAGGGAAAGAGGTGTTCCTTGGCGAGCTCGATGCTAAATCATAACTTGATCAATACGAGATCGACTATTCGAATGTGAAGTACTTCACTTTTTTTTCACAGCCTCGTCCACTGGAGGGGCAACAGAATTGTCGCCAGTAAGCACAGTTGAAGCTTGCTGCCCTGCCTCAGACACAGGGGGCGAGGTATCTGCGACATGGTCGCTTGCCCTGAACTCCTCCGCGACTTTGACCAAAGGCTGGTTGGGTGGTCCCTCCTCCGCTGGTGCCGACACTACATTCGATGCTGACATTTCGACATCCTGTGGCTGTGCTGCTGAATCATCCTCATAATCGGGAAGAGGTTCAGGATCTGCTTTAAGCCCTGCCAGCCGAAGCAACTCGTCCCCAGACGCAGGGGGATCCGGTTGGGGATCCGACGTCGTCTGGTGGTCCTGGTCAACCACAACATCATCATCACTCCACGACGTGACAAGGAGTTTTTCTTTTAAACCCTTGCCGTGAACAACCGGATCTTCAATCTCATCGTGCTGATCAAGTTCTGTGGTGTTCACAAACTTTCCTTTGACGCTCTTCAGAGCACCTTCGGAAACGGTGAGCAGGGAGGAACGGCTCCTGGTGATCAGGCCAGAAGAGGACCGGCCAGGACCAGGTTTCCTGCCACGCTTGGCGATATTGCCGCTTGGGCCACTAGTGGAAGGTATATCAGTTGTAGGGAGGGACATTAGACGGGCTTTAGCAGTTATGCGGGATTGTTTGCTCGTGTTCTCAAGCGTCGTTGTATCAATGAGTTTGACAAGTGGCTTTGCGGCCCTGGCACGATGATGGGGAATGATGGAATCTCTCTGAATTTCCAGTGATTTACCAGGGGAACGTGATGGTGGTGAGTCGAAAAGAGGATCAAAAGCGCTGACCATTGGCGATGCAGGAGCTTGAGATTCAGGGGCAGCGTCATCCGGAGGCGGAGAGGGAGCTGGTAATAGGGAGTGCGGGCGTGGCTGAGCCTCTGGTTTTTGGACCACTTGTTCATCCGTATTCTGATCGATATCGATAGGATTGCCGCTGTAAAAGTGTTCGAGATCTTCGAATGTGATTTCTTCGGAACTATTCAGAACCCCACTTGCTGTGGCCGGGTGCCGTGTCCGAGTGGTATATTCTTCTGCATCCTCTGCACTCACTTGCATGAGTTCGTCTTCCACTTCGACTACATCTGGATCTGTCTCACCATCCGCGTCGAGTTGCGAGTCGCCTGCAGATGGTGCACGTTTGGGGGCTGACTTCCGTGGTCCCGGAGCAGAAGCTCGTCTCCGTTTGGGTAACCTGGTAGATATTCCGCCGTTTTTTGAAACCCCTGCGGATGACCCAGGCTTTGGCTTCGAGTATCCACACTCATCATCAGCGACGAGTTGCACCCGCTGGCGTTTTCGGGGGGACAATAGAGGCGCTGAGATGGTCCCACCATTTGAACCTGGAGCACCCTTGGAAGGTGGCGATACTTGCATTTTCGCCTTTCTCTTCAAAGGCTTTCTACCTGCGATCCATGCCAGTTACACAACACAATTAATACCATTGGAGCATGAAGATACCTGGTGGTCCAGAGATGAGCAATTCCTCTCCCTTCTTGAAGGCGGTAGCATCGGAGATATCTCTACCACCGGCGTCTACGCGTTCCCAAAAAGACTCTAGAATGTGTTCAGAACCTCCTTGAAACGAATCTGTAGGTTCCCAACTGAACTCGAACGAATCGGTCAGGGCTTCGATTGGTTCTCAGAAGTCACATACGTGCTTTCATCCCAACCAAACCCTTTCCACTGCGAAATGGCGGATGTAAATGTGTGACGGGTAGGACGACAACGCTGGACCAACCTTGACGTAGTATTTCTGCAAAGATTGATTTAGTGCGAATGAAGAGTGCTCAATGAAGATGATTCGTACCCAAGTGAGTTTCTTTCCTCTCTTGTCGTGGACGCAAGCCCTGGTGACAGACTCTGAACACGGGAAGTCGAGTTGGTATGGTTTCGAGTGAGCGCGCAAAGGATACTGAATACTGACCAACTTCGTATTCTTGTGGGCCGTCCATGAGGGTAACAAAGACCAACCCGCGACTCGCTTGGACAAGCTTTCAAGGTCCACCAAGAAAAAACTTCCATTTCTGGCATTCAATTTCATTACACAAGACAGGTAGCAACACGACTTATATACTACTACAGTACTTAGATAACATCACAAAATTAGTCCAGTTTGGGGACGGATAAGCGCGACGAGACCAGACACTCCTTTATCCAGTTAACGTCCCCTACAACAACGTCGTCGCCCAGTTTAAGAGATCCAAGAACGTGTCTTTGTTTGACAATGATGTAGTCAAATGCCTGCATGTGAGCAACAGACACCTGTTTTATATCGGTGACTGCCTCAACCTTGGCTGCTCCCATACACAAGATGATCCAGGGAACGTATCGACTGGCTTCTTCCGAATTATTCTGCAGCATCTGGCGTTAGGTTCCGTCTACCAAGTGAAATAGAAAGTACCTTTTTCGCCCGATGCGGAGGGAGTGGAACTAACTCTGCACCAACACACAACACCGTTTTCTGCGAAAATAACTTGATGGGTACTTTACTTTCCATAATGTCGGTAAGATGCTCAGTACAGTTCCCCCAGTCAAGATCGACAAGCTGGGAGATTCTGGCGCCAAGTGTATCAGAATACCCCGCCGGGAGAAGGAACGGTTGCCAGTCCTGACATGTATTCAATTCAACACCATACATCTTGATATATGCATAAAACGTACCGACGAGAACTTTCCTTCTCTTGTCAGCCACTCGAACAAGAGACAGGGAATCCCTAACGCAAGCGCTAGGAGAAATTTGGGTTTTTGATGCGCGTCATCGGATAGAAGGAAAACCCGATCCAGATTTACTTCCGACTTCCAACGAAAATCTTGCGGGGTCGCAATCCACCGCTTGTTGGATTGACTGTGTTTGCCCTCCATGGTGAACACACTGGACCAATCTTCAATCACTAGCCCTCCATGCTGTTTAATAGCGCGCATCGTCTCGTCTTTTGTCTGAATGGGTTGCTCGTTCTTGGGATTGATGGTGACTACGAAGCCCGTCTTGACCAACTCCTGCTGGACTTTGCTGGATGTCGTGCTAGTAACCGACTGTCTGGATGGCGTCGTATCAATGGGAGTCTTTGGTTTGACAATAGTGATAATATTTTCTGCCACAACTGCGCGGTTCTTCCACTGGCTTTGAATCGTCCGATTTGCAATGCGAATTCCCCCGAATCCCACTGGACGAGTTGTCACTTCCCTTCCATTATCGGCCTCCAATGTAAACGAGCCATGAGAATCTGCATGGCTGGCATCGCTAACCACGGCCTTGATGTTGTCCTGAATAATGATAACCCTATCTCCGACTTGAAGCTCTCGGCGACGCATATTTTTGAGTTCGACTTCATCTTCCGTCCCATCATCAAACCTGACCTTGAAATACTTGCTTTTCACCCCACGGGAATAAACGACACCAGAGTAATAATGGCCATCTTGTTTCCATAACGCGAAAACTCGTGTAGCCGACTCTGCCGTAAGCCCACGAGTGGATGACACCCCGGATCGCACCCTCTTGGCCGAACGTGTCACAATTGCAGGAGTCTCGGATGGCTTGTTTCGAGTCGAAGCCGAAGCTTTCGATGTTCCGCGGGCTGGATTTATGTCTTCAATGCGTCTTCTCTTCTTACGTGATGTATGTCTCGGAGGTGGTGGCGGTGGAGCCAAGTCAGCATCACGACCGTCCGCAGATTCGGTTTCCTCCTCTTCCTTCTTCTCGGAATGCACAGCCCCCTCGTCCTCGGTGGATTGGTGTGTCGAGTCTTCCGAGCTCTCAGTATCGGATTTGCGGGCACGTTTATTGCCAGAAACGGGCTTGGTCACAGGAAGACGCGTCGTAGAGGTGGGACGCGCAAGGGAAGGCTTCAAAGTGTCTGGGTCTCGTCTCTTCTTGGAACGTGGCATATTTGTTGTAGCGATAGGATGCTGCCCGGAAGTGAATGCTTGACCCTGCAGATCTTGCTCCGGAAGTGATGTCGGGACTTCTGTGGGCTCCGTTTTTAAAGGCTTCACTCTGGAATTCTTCCCCGTCGTCGAGGACGAAGTAGGTCTTTGAGGTTGTTTCCCAAGAGCAAGTATTGGAGCCTACGGGAAAAAATGCTGACATCAGTCAAGCTCCGTGGGCATCGAAAACGTAGTGTAAATCACCTTCGTAGGAGCGGCACGAAATACAGTCCTCGTTTTACTATCATGGACGGTCACGTTTTCCGTAGGAGCCACAGATCTCCTCGTACTTTTGGAAGCTACTTCAATGGCCAACGGAACATCAACTTCACTCTCCTCGACTTCCAGGGAATCAGGTACAAGGTCTCCCGATCCTTGCTCCGACATCGGACTAAGAGGGCAGAAAACCTTCTTCAGCGGACTTTGCATCAAAGCTCGACTGTGGCTGGGTGTTTCGACGCCGGACCCGGCTCGAAGGGGTTCAGAGTCGGGGACAATGTCCAGCGCATCTTCAGGCTCATCGTCCTCATCCTCTTTGGTTGGGCGAGTACCAACCACCTTAATTTGGCGCAGGGTTGGTCGAGTTGGTGACAGACCAATCGATCCACCGGCGTGGCAAGGTTGCGTTTCTTCCATGCCAGAAGGCTGCGTCTCCACCCCTGTGGAGATGCAAGCACGGGGTTCCACTTTTCCCGCCAAGTTACGCATTTTGGCGATCCGATAGTGGTTGTCAGGGTGCACCATTCTCAACAAGCTCCTTGGATTGCTGGACGCAACAGCGGTACGGGGGGTGGGAGCAATCCAGTCAAAGGGTGGAGA
The DNA here is from genome assembly GCA_038093175.1 of Boletus hoseneyae. Taxonomy (NCBI): domain Eukaryota; kingdom Fungi; phylum Basidiomycota; class Agaricomycetes; order Boletales; family Boletaceae; genus Boletus; species Boletus hoseneyae. Next base: position 34,846 of record JBBPRT010000005.1, read on the forward strand.
AGGAGAGCGTTGCTTGCTACTCCGCGGTGGTGTTGTAAGGATGTCACCCTTGGCAGGACCCTCAACAAGACCATCAGCCTGCGGTGGTTCGATCTGCTTGGGCTCTGGAGTCGGATCCGGGGCATCAGCAAGGCCCCGGTCGAGCATCTTATCAAAAGACGATGAGCCGTTAAACTCGAATCTTGACTCCTGAGCAGCGAATTCTGGACCACTGTTATGAAACGGGAATTCGTCGTGCTGTGGCGTGCCTGGAGATGCACCGGAATTGCTGGGAGTGGCAACCACGAGAATATTGGCGCGACGATTTGAAGTGGGCCTGTTTGCCCTTTGTTCTTCATACTTGCGCATAGCAAGCTCGAGGAATTCCTTGTGCTCACTGGCATCCGGGAGCGTGATTTCAGGATCTGTGGGGGGATGAACGACCTCCTGGGTTGGGGTCTCTCCTAGATCAGAAAGTGGCACATGAAATTGTTTTGTTGAGGCGAGATATTGTTCTGCCGGGTCCTGCGAGACGGGGCCACCAAAGGAATCTTGGGAGGGAAAGGAAGGGGAACGACGGTAGCGCCTATTCCCGACGGACATGGATTTTGTTGGTGGAGAGAGAGGATGGTGTGTGAGGGGAGAATGAAAGGGCGCGGACCTTGTCTCTATCTCTAGAGACAAAGAGGTAAAAACCTGAAAGCAAGGTGACGAGAGGACAGAAAGAACGGCTCACCGATTACCTCTGAAATGGATGCCGAGAGTGGACTATCCCCGTGAGGGTGAAAAGGTTCCGAACCTGACCCTTGAACTGGCCATGGGGTATTAATGTCCCCAGCCAATTCGCCGCTTTTCTGACGTTTTTCTTTCTGGGAATCTTCGGCTAGCAGATTATATTGAGGCGTCACTGATCGCGCAGGGATTATCCTCGAATCCAAGGAAATATCGATTGCTGAGTCGTCCTTTGGCGAGGCTAGATCTCTACCGCGTTCCTGATTTTTGGGCGCTGATGCCAACGCATGCTGTAAAAGCTGGGTTGGTTGAGACGCAAATGGATCACTAAAGTTCGCCGTGTCAGGTTCTCGACGACTTCATTCCGAGTTACGAGAGAGACGCGCCTGTCCATGATTCAGACAGTCCTTGCACACCGCAACGATCCAAAGCTCAGTTTCAGCTCGCCTTCCGATCTGCGTCTGTACTACTACAAGCTCTTACGGTACGCGTTAAACCGCCACACGTGTACAAAACCAATTCACGTGACCTCGACGCGCTCATAAGCACGTGCCGTCTGTTCATCCCGCTCACCTTGCTCACTCATCTGTCGCTACTCCAGTCGCTCTTTTCAGTTCGCGCCGGACGCTTGACGGAGCGTAAAGAATGTCTCGCAGGCCTCGCAGGCCTACACGAGTGCCTCCCGCGCGCAAGGTATTCTTGCGGGCACCCATCCAACTCGCGGATGACACCGAGAAACTGATGTCCGATCCCGAGACCGATCCAGCGCGCTCACGCCCTCAATCACACCCCAAACTATCACCGGCATCTCAGCCAGTACCTCACCATGACTATAGTGTACATGAGATCACCAACGTTCCCGCACCCATCCCTGATACCGGCCTACCACCCCCATCAGCAGATACAACCACGTTCGTTACGCCCCCCATCCCAACTTTTCAGCCATCCGTCACGTCGAGAGTGTCTTCGACTCGTCTACATGTAGCATCAAAATCAATTTTCGTGCCACTTCCATCTTTGAAGACACAGAATCTCACAGAGATTGAACAGGAAGCTGCCCGCTCATCCCTGGTCAATCGTCCAACGGCGACCACTCGACCTGTGGCGGTAACCACAGCGAGTAGCGATTCACATGATCGTAGTAGCCATCAGTTAACCACCTCTCATTTGTCTACTGCGGCGATTATCGCACTTGCTGTTAGTGGTGGTGTCATACTGATTGTCGTGGTTGTCCTGGTCAAACTCGTGAAGCAGCCACGCCGGCGGAGGACCCCTACCCCATCCCTCCCGATCCTTCATGATGGGACTTTTCTGCATGACAAAGTGGAAAGTGAAGGTTCCCCGATATTCGGAGGCAAGGAACGCTCATCCCCTACCCTCCAAGCACGCGGCGCGAAAGGCAATACCGGGATTTGGACATGGACTCAATACAATTCTGGGATCCCAAAACCTGCCCCCGTGGTGACGGTGACTCGGTCGAGTTCTCAAGATCAACTGGTGACTGGCAAGCAAACGACCCAACAGGGTAGCCTTGGTGTAGTCGACATGACATGTGGCCAAGGACAGAATCCAGGTCAATATCCATTCATTGGATATGGCGACCCGAACGCTGTCTCGAAGACCAAGAGTGGAGTCCCTTTGCAGCCAGTCCAGAATGCAATTACTCGCGCCGTGTCCAGGCTCTCCACGGTGTCTATGTCCCTTTATCCGAATTCACCGGGCGGATATTCGCAAGTAGCAGCGGATGTTGGCCTCGCAATAGACGGTGTTACGCACGACGAACCAGCCAATGTGACGGGACCAAAATACAGAGACAGAATGATGGCGTCGCGAAATAGAACGAGTATGATAGGCCCCGGCAATGCCAACGACGGGGCAGCACTCAGACGATCGCAAAGCTTTGCATATGGTGGAATGGAACCCACTTCACCACCGAGTGCGTCTCCCACTAACAGGGGGCAGTTTAACGGCGGACGGGCTCGAATTAAATCGACGTACTACACGCCAGGATCGTATCCTCGGACATCGGCGGCCGCGACTAATTATGGGAAACATGATGTGGATCATGAACCGGAAGGGATCCGCCTCGAGCAAAATAGGGTCGGTCAAGCGGATTCACGACGGGAAAGGGACTTGACTTCGGCGCTCGGCCTCACATCACCAATTCCACCGTCTCCGCAGCCCACGTTGTATCCTGACGACTCGATGAGTGTAATCGGGGAGGCAAAAAAGGTTACTCTCACACGTAGTCAAAAAAAGCCAGTTCCAAAGGCGAGTTCGCAGTGTGAGAGCCCACCGTCTGACACAGCAGCACTGGGGAGCTTGATGATGGTGGACTATGCGGTGTCCAAGTCGACGGCATCGTTGGTCAACATACGGCCATCTGAGGCTGCGCGGGCGCGGGAGGGGCAGGGCGTTGTGGGCAAGAGCAATCTTAAAAAGAGGGTTGAAGATAAGCCACCGCGAGTGCCATCGCCGCCACCGATACCGTCGTTGGCACAGATGGCGTTGCAACACGCCGACCCAGAAGGATATGCAGATTATCACAGCCCGACGTACAGCATCTATGGGCTGTACGATGGAGATCGGAAGAGTCGTGGGCTGTCATATGGCTATTGATTGTAAAAACAGACGCTTATTGATTTGTATGAATGTCTTGGCAAAACTGTGGAGGAGCGCTGCGGAGTCACTGAAAATAAATTCAAAACTGCGGACTCGCCTACAACAAATCCCGTCTCGACCCCCCATGACTCTCCCTCCAAAGGACTCCGATGTCCAGCTCGACTTTGAAGAGCTCGGACTCGCACAGGACGTGCCCCCGCTCCCCTCTCTATGCGGCGTCCCTTTAAAATATATATCGTGAGTCGTCATCTAGCTCTATCGATCCAGCAACTTCAACATGCCACAGTCTCGTCACGCTCGCCGTACAAAACTCCCTCTTGACAATAATTATGCACTATTCTCGCGTTTCTATCCCTCCCTCCCAGTCTTATTCTGCACCCGCCGCCGTTCTCCTCAACGAACTCTTAAAAGGCTCCATATCGCTCGCTATTGCCTTCTTTCAAATAGACCCGTATACCTCAGACACCCCTCAGCTTGGTCTCACAGCAGGCCGCTTCTGGAATCCCTCAAAGGTACTGCTACGCATACGTAGGCTGGGCAGGGAAGTTTTCAGCCCAGACTGTTGGAAGTTGTCCATACCCGCTATCCTCTATGGTGTGTCCTTCTTTACTCCCTGTTGGCGCCGCGTTTCATTCCCACCTCAAGTCATCCAGAACAACTTGCAGTATGTTGCAGCCACGAATCTGGAGGCTGCTACTTTCCAAGTCAGCTACCAGATGAAAATTCTCACAACAGCTGCATTCTCTGTCCTCCTTCTCCGAAAACAACTGAGCGCTAGTCAGTGGGTAGCGCTCTTCTTTCTTGCCATCGGAGTAGGCATTGTACAGATTCAGACTGGCGCGAGCGATGCAACAAAGACAGCCTCTCTGCTCTTTCAAGGTACCTCGATGAACGCTCTGAAAGGCTTCCTCGCGGTCGTCGCGGCCTGCTTTACTTCAGGCCTCGCGGGTGTTTATTTTGAAATGGTGCTGAAGAACTCTCAATCAGACCTCTGGATACGTAACGTTCAGCTCTCTGCCTTCTCTCTGCTCCCCGCACTCGTACCTATCATCATCACCCAGCGCTCACAATCAGGGCTTATCCAGTCGCTCTTCCAAAACTTTGGTGCCTGGGCCTGGGCCACCGTCGCAATTCAGGTTCTTGGCGGTCTGGTGACCGCCATGGTCATCAAGTACTCTGACAACATTCTCAAAGGATTTGCAACCAGTCTCAGCATCGTAATTTCGTTCCTCGCGTCCATAGCGCTCTTCAACTTCCAAATCACCTTCACCTTCATTCTCGGATCCGTCGTTGTCCTCATTGCCACCTGGTTGTATAACCAGCCCAGCCGCAGCCCAAGTTCATCGCGTCTCAGTTATTCGATTATCAAAACTTGATGGCTTCTGGAAGCGTCAACTTTTCAACGTGGCAACCGAGGACTCCGCGTGTAACCCACACGTGACATGGTCGAGAAGGAACAGTCATCTGAACGCTTATGGCATACCTCTCTGTGTACGCCTTCTGGACGTTTGTTAACCTTGTTAGATTTGGACTCAGTCATTTGGACTTAGAGCCTCCGACATCCTCCGAGTGAGCTCTGGTAATATGATTTAAGCCATCCTCGTATTCCGTGTTCCTCGTGCTCGAGCTGCTCCTGATAGTAGTGCCTGCTCTAGTCGGTTACGATATAATGTGATATATAACACTACGATATTCCACAAGCAGTTTCCACACAATGTTGGTAATTGAAGATGCAAAACATATAAACTGAAACTTGAGGGCACATCGAGATTGGCGACTAGTAATGGTAACAATTCTACAAACGAATGAACATACAGTCAAATGTACAAGTTATTCCAGGCTGACGGACGGAGAATGGCCTTAGTTACGCGACTCGAGGCCTCTCTTGATAGCTATGATCGTCATCAATAGGACAGAAGATCCGACGAGGGGAGAGCAGACACGCACCATCGCAGGTATCCTTTGCATCACCGAACAACATTTTCGTGTTCGGCATGTAGAACATCGGGTTTGGGACGTCAGCTAGAACAGAACGATTGGGTCAGTATGCTTTACCAGTGTAGAAAAAGACATACCATAGCCACTGGACATGCCTCTCTTCATCACAATGACTTGCTTGCTCTTCCACGCATGAAGAACAGGCATACCCGCTATCGGTGAACCAGGTTCCAGTGAAATAGGATTCACGGTATCATTTGCCCCTATAACGAGTGTGACATCCGTTTCGCCAAAGTCGTCATTAATTTCCTCCATCTCCAAGACGACTGGATTTGGAATCAACGGAGAAAATCCACATCATCAGTCAAGCTTCGTCGGACTCGAAGTAGGGAAACAACTCACTATCATATGGTACCGATGCTTCCGCCAGAAGCACATTGCATTGCCCAGGCATGCGACCCGCCACCGGATGAATGGCAAAACGTACATTGATACCTTTTGCACGGAGCATTGAGCAAATCTCCGAAATAGCATATTGAGCCTTGGCTACAGCCATGCCATATCCGACAACCTGAAGAGAACGCGTGAGAATGAGATGACGTATAGCAAGAATGACTTACCAATATGACGCTGTCGGCATTGGCAAGGGCTTCTACTGCGTCATCCACAGTGGTTTTGGTGACCGTGCCTTCAATTTTGGTAGCTTCCGATGGTGCGATTGTACCAATACCACCAAACAAAACGTTGGTCAAGGACCTGTTCATGGCCACACACTACAAGGGCGGTGAGTACGACATGATTATTGCGGAGGCAACTTAATTTGCGAACCATGATATATGAAAGAATAGAGCCGCTGACACCGATCAATGAACCGACAGTCGTAAGGAGCGGGTTGTCCAACATAAAACCTTCAGCAACAAGTGCGAAGCCCGAATAAGCATTCAGGACGGTAATGACAACGGCTACGGAATGTCCAGCAAGTGAGTTAAATCATTCACAGAGCTGTGATTAACACTCACGCATATCTGCCCCTCCAATAGCTGCTGTTGTTGTGAAACCCTTGATAAAACTGAGAACGGTGCTTGCACCGAGGTAACCTGCAGCAACGAGAGGTACGGTCGGCGCAGCGGTGACAAAAGCGGCCATCGTCAATGCATTGGCACCGAGAAGCCCAGAATTAATAAGGTGTCTTCCTGGCATCATTAATGGTCTGGAGCTCATTTTCCCAGCCAGTTTGAAGAAGGCTACGACGGAACCAGTGAAGGTGACACCACCGATCACAACTCCGAGGTAAGCCGTCACTTGGTGGAGTACAGAAAGATGCGATGGGTCGGCAAGCACACTACCGATGGAGGTAAACACAGCTGCAAGACCAACGACAGAGTGCAAAGCTGCGACCATCTGCGGAAGTTCAGTGGCTGTGATACGCCGACCGATGATGGCGCCGATTGTGGCGCCGACGGTGGCAACTCCAGCAAACTGCGCAAGGAGTTCTGGAGGGAAACCAACAGCCAACAATGACGCGAGAATTCCAGAGCCTACGCCAAGGATACCAAGAGCATTTCCCTGGCGTGCGGTGGTTTGTGAAGACAGCCCGGACAGGGAACCTTTGAAATGTCACACTTCATTGAGGAAGAGATGACTGCGACCACTCACCGATGCAGAGCAGACTGCTAGTCAGGTAGCCCGCTTGAACTAGACCCGCCATCCCAGTGCTTGCTGCGGCCAGGAACCCTCCCGTGAATACGACCGCGGGAACTCCATACAGCCATGAATATTCGGGCGGATCACTTGGTCCTGTGACATATTAAATTACAGTTCGAATTTCATGGTCATGCGCTTACTCTTGAACATATCGAGCATACGCTTGGTGATGACGAAACCACCAGCGACATTCACACTGGCAAGAAGAACTGACAAAGCACCAAGTACTTGAGGAATGGTCTCTGGCAAGTAACCTCCACCCATCACAAACAAACCTCCAATACCAACCATCCCTGCGGGTCTCATTAGTATTGAAGATCAATTCGGGTACGAGTGGACTAACCAGAGATTGCGTTTGTAACTGACATCAATGGTGAGTGTAGAGCTGGCGCCACACCCCAGACGACACGATATCCAACCAGACCGGCCAACCCAAATGTAAAGAAGTTGCTCATAAAAGCAGCACCAGTGAGCTTCCCAAAAGCAACCACCGACCCCATTCCTGCAGTAACGGTAGCGACTTCACGAGTGGCCTTTTGCCATGGGGTGATGGCCTTGGTTTGCATTTCCTCCACCTTGGGAGTTGGAGGGGGAGCTGGGGGAGGGGCTGGACGGGGAGCTGGGGGAAGTTGTTCGCCTTTGTGAATTACAATTGAACCTCTGACTACTTCATCACTCAGGTCAATGGCGTAATTGTTCGCTTCACCGATAGACAAAAGAAACTTGGTGATGTTATTTGAGTATAGGGTGGATGACTGCGTTGGTAACCGCGAAGGAAGGTCAGTATAACCTGCACAAGTGAATGAACATCTAATTGATCTCCGTAGTCGGTCACATTACCGATGATGGTGACCCCATTCGTGACAACCGACTCTCCGGGTACAGTAGCCTGACAGTTACCCCCTGCTTCGGCTGCCATCTGACCAAAAACATGAGCTTTCAGATCTCGCAGACGTGACAAAACGTACGTCAACGATGACTGAACCCTGCTTCATCGCTGCGACCATCTGCAGGCGAACGTGAGTTCGAGGAGCTCAACTGGCAACTATACACAGACCTCGTTAGTTATTAGCTTGGGAGCGGGCTTGCCGGGAATAAGTGCAGTTGTTATGACGATGTCAACCTCCTTGCATTGTTCCATGAAAAGGGCCATTTCTGCTTCAATAAATTCCTTGGACATTTCCTTGGCATAACCTCCTGCTGCGCCACCCTCCTCCTGGATATTGACCTCGAGAAACTCAGCCCCAAGAGATTGAACTTGTTCGCGCGCAGCTGAGCGAGTATCAAAACCTCGGACAATAGCACCAAGTCGACGCGCCTATTATGAGTTTAGTCAAGATATAGGTTCGGATCGGAAGGACAAACCGTTGCAATAGCACTGAGTCCAGCAACACCGGCACCAATGATGAGGACCTTGCCAGGGGGAACCTTATAGGCATGTAAGATGCGTGAAAGTGCATGAAAAACCGCACGCGTACCTTTCTGTAGTGAAAGAGTCAGAGGCAAATCACCGGGGGAGTACAACCATGCACTTACCCAGCTGCCGTGACCTGACCGGTAAGATACCGACCAAAGTGGTTGGAGGCTTCTAAAACAGCTTTGTAGCCTGCAATATTGGCCATAGAACTGATGCGAAGACATTGGATATGAGCTCTGGATATGATGTTTATGCTCACCTCAAAGCGTCGAATGTTTGAGCGCGCGAAATGCGTGGAATCATGTCCATGGCAAATGCATTTACATTACGCGAGGCCAGTTTCTCGACAAGCGACTTGTTCTGCGCGGGGTATAGAAAAGAAATAACTGTACTACCTTCTTTCAGAGCGGTGACCTCCTCTTCTTGTGAAGGAGGTCGCACTTTTAGTAAAATATCCGTCTTCTTGTAGAGTTCTTCTTTGGAGACCAAGGTAGCTCCAGCCTTGACGTAGTCCCCGTCTAAGAATTGTGCAGCAACACCCGCATTCCTTTCGATCAGAATACTACTGAAGCCTTTCTTCTTCAGCAGCGCAACATTCTGAGGTGTAAGAGATACACGACGTTCGTTTGGATATGTCTCTCTTGGTGCACCAACGATGAGAGAAGAATAAGGAGTGCCTGTGAGAACAAAAGGCTACATATCAGCTCGTGTCGGGTGATGCATGCCATGACATGCACCAGATTCCTTCTTTGTCTCGGAAGTCGATGGTGATGATTGGTTTCTACGGTATACTGACCGGTGGAATGACCGGACGCCTATAGAGACAATCGTTCGAGCGCGTGAATAGCCAGTTCAGAGGATGGTGTGTCACTGATCATCCTCACCTGAAATAAGTGGTTTGAATGCTATGCTGCCCAACGACCGGCATCTCGTGCTCGTCACGGACGGCCTCCACGCCGACATGGACATGGTCGTGGTTCAAGAAACAAATGTTCGCACTGCTTGGCGGAGATGTGGACGCAGGTTACATAAAACCAACACATTTGGCACTTTTGACGTGTTAGAATGTCCCAACTTCCCCACTCAGCTAATGATCTAGCCGATAATCACGGGTACACCCGCACATCCGAGCCATCCCGTGGGACCATACGAGTTGGTACCCCAGTGCCAGTGACAGATTCACCGCAGGTCGGCCTCCGGATCTCACAGTCATACCACGGAGGATCGGCCGTGGAACATACCGGGGTCAGGCCAGCGCGTGCCTCCGGGTAGCCATGCGGGCCCACACGGACTAGTACGATCGATGTAACTTAGCTTGATTACAATAACAGGCGTAAGCTACGAGGTATCTCGCAGCTGCGTATTTCCAGAAGACCCCAGTATACCAACAAATGTACTAACTCGCCTTGACGAGCGATTGTTCCACGTCCACGAGTGCCCGAGTGTGTGCGTGTTCCCACAAGGCCTCGCCCGCTGCATGTTCAATGGGAGGAAGTGGCCGCCGAGGATTGCCTCCATATCCATAAAGCTTGTCTAACAAAAACTTGGTACCAGCCACAGAAGACTTGGCGATTGTAGCATCCGCTCGTGCAACAATTCCTTGCAATCTTAAGGCTTCACCAAGGAGTTTCGGATCTGTCTTGGATCCCTCACTCAGCTGGAATAGTTTTACGAGCGTATGCTGTTACAACAGTGATGTTGTCAAATTCAACCTCGCATATAGTGTTTGCTTGCTTACTGGTGCGACATTTGCAAGACCTGTGATCGCACCATGACCATTGGCGTGTGCACCCGGGAGGAGAAAGTCAGCAAATCCCCCGAGGACAAGGAATGGTGCATTCTCGTTCTTTCGCGGATGATCAGAAGAAAATGCCACGTAGGAAACAGTGGCAGCGATGCGTGTCAGCTTTCCTACATCGCCACACCTAACAGGAGGGTTAGCAACGGGCGATTCCACTTGTATCATTGAATTTTATGAACACACGTAAGTTTGACACCAGCTAAATTGGGACACTCCACAGCGAGTTCAGTGATAAGATCAGAATCCAGGTTTATGCCCCCAGCAGCTCCCGGGTCTGAGAAAGGTTGAAAAATTCAGCGATGATCTACGCGAGCGTCGTGCTCACAATTATAGATCATGACGGGTATCGGGCTCTTTTGGCTGAGCTCTGTCCAAAAAGCCTTGAGCGCCGTCTTGTTGCCAGCGAGCGCCCCAGCAAAGTATCCGCTGCAAATGGCAATAGCGCAGTCTGCGCCAGCGTCGGCCGCTTCGTTCGCCAACTCAATGCATTCCCGCGTGCTGCCGGCACCGATCCCAGAGATAATCGGCATTCGGTCTAAACCTGCGTTGTCGAGAACCTTTCTTGCTGCCCTGATTAACGTCGACCGCTCAGCATGCGATAGGTGAATGGCTTCGCTCATCGAGCCTGATAACAGCGGTCGGACGCCGGCCAAGGCTGTTCCAAGGACATGTTTCTCGAACGCGGCAAGATCTGTTCTTCCTTTTAATAGTGTTTCACAGCGTCCAATCAGAACTGACCAAGATCCTCGGATTCAGGTAGGAAAAAAGTTGGGATAGGAGCATAGATCCCCGCACTCAATGGACGGGTTACAGGGATACGATCATCTGTACCGCTGGCTGCCATGTTTGAAACGGGATGAAGGGATAGCTCTTGGATCCTCGGCGTGATATATGATAAAGAAGGGATCTGATGACTCCGGGGGAGGGCGGCCCGCGCCATTATGAGCCCGGGCCGCTGCAAAATCAGTATGAGCTCACTCAGCCTCAAGCTCAAACCTTGCCAAGATGTCTCAATCCATATGGTCTACTGTTCCCGCGTATCAACAATCTCTAATCGATCAAGGACCTCTCTCTCCCACGTCGTCCGACCGTCTTCACCTCGTTCGCCCTCGTCTTCCAGCGCCTTCTCAAAAACGTTCCATGGCACACATGACCTATCTTCTTCACCTCCAGGATCCAGCGCAAACCTTCCTTGGCGGGACCGCGTCAAGGTGACCACGTGCGCGGCAGAATCAAGTGCACGACCAACATCATGAACAATTGAGCGGACATACGTGCCCCCGGAAACTTTCATGCTCAGAACAAACGCCGTCGGGGCCTGTTCTGTATCCTCTTCCGGTTTGTCTTGCATAACGCGATCGGCTTGGGCAGATTCCAGGGCCTTCTCCATGGCGGCCTTCTGATCTGGGGTGAACTCCTTCTGCGGCCACCGAAAGCTGTGATGACTGCCCTTCCAGTCGACAAGATCCAGTGAATGGACAGTGACCTTTCTCTTTTCGATGGGTCGAGGCAATGGGATGCCTTGGCGGGCATACTCGTACAACGGCTTACCGTCCATCTTGAGTGCGGAGAATCTAACTGGGATTGAGTGATGAGAGGGAGGAATCGAGAGAAGGGACAGACATGGGTGGTGTTTGGTATATCTCGCCTCTAAATCTGTCAAGGATTGCTTCCACCGCCTCCTTGGTGACATGGCGCCATGGAGCGTCGCGTACGCGAGACCCATGACAATCATAACTATCTGTTTCGCAGCCCAGCAGAGCAGTGGTCCTGTACTCCTATATATCCTGGCTGAAAATTCGAGATGGAATGGGTGGAATAAGGGAATGAGATACCTTGACACAATCCAGAAAGTCGGAGAGCCGTTTGGTGCCTCTTCCGACACCAACGACTAGGCCACGGAGGAATCGGTGCTGGGTGTATAAGAAAGATATGAACTGTACCTAATACCCCATCCGCAAGTGGATCCAGCGTTCCACCTTGGCCGATCTTGACGGCATCTTTTCTCCTCTTCCTACTAGCGCTGTCCTTTCCAGACCGGTTTTCAAGCTTGCGGGGGTCCACAAAGAGACGCGAGTTGCCGACGAGCTGCTTAATGTCTTCGAGAACAGACATCGAGGTGGGTCCCGAGGGCTTCGCTACTGCAAATAGCCCGGACAAGGGCAGGGGAGTTACTTTGGGCATGCTGGTAAGAAAAAGTGACCGTGTGAGACGACCCGGTCATCACCTCCGCGGCGGCCTGAGACCATCAAAAAATATCTCAGGACACATCACAAGTGAGTAATGGGCGAAAGATCGGATTTCTCTCAGTATCCACCTGACTTGCAGACTCAAGACTCGCTTCGTGATTGCCTCCACGAGCTTGCCTTCAGGCCACTCAATCCCAGAATGGTCCCATCTCCGAGCGGTCGCATATATTATAGTGCCCACCGTGTGGACATGGACATCTAATTCTCACATTCTTATAAGGCGGTTGTGCACCCAAGGATCGTCACGGTACACTCTCGTGAAGCCCATACACCGTGATGGATGAACCAGAGACATTGCGCGGCTCCCCCATCCCAGACAGGGTCAAGGAACTCGAGGAACTCAAGGACATCGATTTTTCGGAGCCGGAACGTACTGCCCTCGAGGGAACCGTCTGGAGAAAGCTCGACAGATGGGTTCTTCCTATATGCACAATCTTCTATCTACTCTCTTTTTTAGTATGTTTCGCTCAGATTCGCTATCTTCACTGCTCAAATCGTATGGCACCGTAGGACAGAAGCAACATCTCAAACGCCCGGGTAGCCGGAATGCAGACGTCCTTACAAATGTCTAATTACGAGGTGCGTTGGATTGCACTACTCAATTCGCCTTCTTCCAAGCTCATCAATGTCCAGTACACTGTGGCATTGACTGTCACTTATGTGTAAGTCGCAAAATCCGTACCACAACTGGCACCCTTTTGAGATGGCGCGCAGTCCCTATATTGTCGCAGAATTCCCCTCAAACTTACTGTTGAAGGTAAATCACAACGACGTCGAGAGTGTGACCTGTTGCATGCCTTCACTCTCTAGCGTATCGGGCCTAATCTCATGCTTCCCGCCATGATCACTATCTGGGGTCTTGTTGCTACCTTACAAGGTGAGATTACTGTCAGCCTGGATCAGAACACGAACTCAATGCGTTGATACAAAGGCGTCGTTTATAACTATTCTGGGTTACTTGCTTGTCGATTCTTCTTGGGGTTGATGGAAGGTTTGGTCAGTGCCCACTGGTAGTATTTTCCGTTCATCGTTAGTCCAGGTGGCCTTTTCCCTGGGATTGTTCTCTATCTCTCTTTCTTTTACCCTCGAAAGAGACTGCAGATGAGGTAAGTAACACGTCACCCTTCGTGCGCTTCTTGACGACTCTGCTCGACAGAGTGGCCACCTTCTTCGCGTCAGCTTCATTATCGGGTGCCTTTTCCGGCTTGCTTGCTGCTGCCATCGACGAGATCAATGAGAAGGGAGGTAGGCCTGGCTGGGCTTGGATATTCATTCTTGTAGGCAGGCACAGACTCTATCTCGAGGTTTTGCTTACCCCTTACAACAGGAAGGAATCTTTACCTTTCTCTTTGGAATCATCTCGTTCTTTATACTCCCTCGCTCGCCTGAACGGGCACGCTTCTTTTCAGAAAAAGAGCGGACATATGTCGTGTCCATACTCAATGAAGATGGCGCTGTGTCGCAGGACGACCAAAAAGACAGCTTTAAATGGACAGAAGTCGCCGAATCAGCAAAATCACCGCATGTTTGGTTTCTTGCCATTGTCCTGTTTTTCAATGGTGCGTCTGAACACTATGAGTTAACTTGGGCTCACTCTACGTTTCTCAAGGCGCGACCCTGTTTGGTTTGGCTTAGTGAGTTTTGTTCATCAACCTCGGTTGTCTGTCCTTATTTTACACGTATAGTTTCGAACCAACGATCGTGGCTGGTCTTGGTTATGCGGGCAATCAAGCCCAACTCATGAGCGTCCCTCCGTTCGTTACCGCTTTTGTCTGTGCGTGGCTCAGGGAAATCATCTTCATGGTGCTCATCCCCCTCGATGTGTTTAGGCTCGATGGTCTCCGCCTTTGTGTCGGATCGTTATCGCTGTCGTGGGTTGACTCTAATCTTCTTTTGTATCCTGGAGATCATAGGGTTTTCAATGTTTTATGGTATGCTTTCGTCGATCTAACAAGGGCGTATTTCCTGACAAACTTGTAGCAAGCGAAGCACCACATATCCGCTATGCATCCCTTTTCTTCTCGATCACAGGGAGCTACTGCACTGCGCCCCCGCTGGCGACGTGGATGGCCAATAACAGCGCACCGCACGTCAGGCGAGCGACATCTGTCGCGATTGCCTTCATCATGACCAATGCGGGTGGTATTCTTGCCACTTGGCTCCTTGGCTCCTTGTCCCCGGCTCCAAACTACACGAAAGCAACGATCGCGTTTATTATCATGTCGATTGGCATGGCTGTCTTCTCAATAGTCAACCTAGTATACCTTTCCAGAGAAAACCGGTTGAAAGCTGAAAAGAGGCAGAAAATAGCAAGGGAAGAAGAACCTGCGGGCCTGGGGGACCGTAGCGCATGGTTCGTATACAACCTGTAGATAATGTGTCTGGACGGACGTTTTGTGGGCATGTGGACATTTAGGTTTGGTTAATGGAAGCGTGCAAAATCCGAGTGAGAATGCTGCAGTGCGCGTGTGCAAAGGCTGTGCTTTGGAGTGAAAATTAGGCCTTCCTATGATCAAATTTCAGCAATGAATGTGAACAAAGTTTGAATAATCGGCGATCGGCTAGCTGTACGGCCGAACAATGTACGAATTGAATTCGAGGTGTGGCTTTTGTACGGCTAGAGTCAGATTTGAACAAGTAGGTGGCGCTCATACGTTTCCACTGATCCACGCTCCACCACAAATACAGCGGTTAGCCCACATTTTCTCCCAGGTTCTCCACCTCAAAGAGATGTGGCCTGCAATACTCACCTCCCCGCCCGTCTCTGACCTATACCCACACCGAAGGCATAGCAAGCCGGAGTTGTGCCGTATCAATACACCCTTCGTAACCACGTCTCTGTCCTGCTCTTTCCTGCCCTGCTCAGAGGTTGACAAACGTGCGAGTCCATCAACGAGATCTGCGGCCTTGATAAACAAACGCGGTTTGTCGATCGCTGTAGATGTATATAGTGCGTGTACCACTTTTCGCAGGGATGGGTGTTGAGCAGGGACTGGATGACATTTTGATAGCGACAACCTCGCTTCATCCCCTGTTACGAAAATTTGAGACCTTGGGATAGATGGTAGCCAGGATATATCAACTTACCAGGAATGGTTCTCACGTCAGGCACTGCGCCTTTTAATATTTCTTCTATCCCTCTTAGATCGAGCCCAGAGCATCCAATAGCATCCATAAGAATATCTCGGGCTATCTGAGAGTTTTCTCCTTTGGGTGTGAGCGCACCAAGTAAATGGTAAAACCGATTCACGTGCATTATCACCCCGATTAAATTTGGTAGCAAAAATGGATGAGCGAGGTGGAGCAAGATAGGTGAATCCAAAGGTGAAGGGAGGGGCGGCCGCTTGGCTTCTGGAGTGGGTGAGCGCTCTATAGCGAGTGTACGACGGAGAAGGACGTACCGTCCAGGGTGAAGAGGTCAGTTTCATCAACAGGCTCGAGTTTTGGTTGTATTATTTCGTTCGCGTTTGGAGTTTTGTCGGTCAAATCAGCGGCGAAGAGGCATTCCTTCATGAGTCTCTCTAAAAAGGTCACTGCCCACATGGACAGACTGACGAGCTGCCAGATGGCCTCTGGATAAAAATCATCAGCGCAATCGTTTCCATCAGGAAGGAAATATTTGTCCCACCTAGATCGTATCCTTCAGGTTCTTTACAGTCTTCAAATGCTACAAGGAAAGCTGTTATGGAGCACATGTCGTGGGCGTTCCTCCAAAGCGACGACGACAAATCTTTCTCGCCGTCATCTGGGAGAAGTCGGGCTCTTGTTCTGACAAGTGATGTGACAAATGGTCAATAAAAATAGAGGATCACCTACCTATAAAGCTCCACACTCGCCCCCAAAACATCCACAATACTAAACGCGCCAACTACCCCAGCACGTACGTTTATTTCAAAAGCCAGCCATGCTCCTTTTAAGGTGTCTACAACGGTATCCAACGGCACCGTAGGGGCAGCGAGGACTTGAGCGATATCTGCTATTGATCTGCGCGATTGGAGAGAAGTGACAAGCACCACGGAAAGAGGTGAGAGGTTTCTCGGAGTGGAATCTGAGAGTGATGAGGCCAAGGACGTCACGGAAAGGTGGGAATGTGTACCTCCTGATCCTGATATGTTCGTGAGTTGTTTAGGTAGAGTATAGATTGACATTCTACACGAAGCGATCGCGCATAACAGCACCTGATTTCTTGACGCTGCCATATTCACTGGCCCTGGGATACGCGGATTCGGATGTATATAGAGTAACAGTTGAAATGGACCGACTCACAGTCCATCCCTGCTCTACTTATTGGTGCCATGATTGGCAACTGTTCCCATTCGACGTCATCGGTAAGGTCAGGTCTGCAAAAACAATGCCATTGCGTCAGTGAGTCAATGTTTGTTTATATAGCAACATACAGCCGCAGAATAACAACGTTACCAACCGCCACTTCCCTCGCCTTCTGACACCGTCGGGATATGGGACCACCTGCATCCGCCAACAAGGCTATCAGACCCCTTTTCCGGGAATTGATGGAGACCCATGCCGAACACGAGAGCGCCAAAACGCGAGGGGAAAACACGCGCTCTCCGATTTGGTGAGTAGTCTGGTTAGGTGTGTTAGTGTTGACTAACAAGATGCCATGACGGATAGTACCCAAGCTGTCTTGATTGGTATGGCTGACGGCGGCGTGCGGGCAAGAGAATATGCTACCACAGTCGATTTTGGGATTGTGCTGTCTAGGTAGCAGAAAGAAAGTTTACGGTTGATGTCAGCCAACGTCGAAGCATGGAAATGGGTCCTACATTCTTCAAAGTCTAAGAAAGATGCCACGAGGAATGTGGAAGGGGGTTCTGCCGGACGTATAGGTTGCTTGTCTCTCTTGGGTGATGTTCTCGGTGAAGCCGATGGATCGGGTTTCGAAGGTGGAGAGCAGACGAACGTGAGGCCGTTCATGTTGGGAAAGGGGTGATGAAGTGGTGGAAGTGGTTGGCTGATCAAACCTGACATTCCGAAAAGTATGGTTGAGTAGTCCGCAAGAGAGTGTGATCAAGACCATACTCGTGTACATTCCATCGAAACGGAGCTTGACTTCGCACAGCTCGATTGTCTGTTCTTCTGCTAGTGCGCCCCATTCTAGCGACGGAACTTGCTCCTCTGGAGATGGATCCTGCGGATGCGGGATATCCAATGAAATACCGAGGTCAAGATCGTTGTGCGCGGCAGGTTTCAAGCTGTCGGAGGTAGGAAACCTCCTAGACCGCATAGCGACCAGAATGGAGGACTCTGATGGAAGAGCAAGGTAGGGGGACGTGACAAGGACAAAAAGATGAAGAAATTTACCGCCGTAAATAAAGCCGATAGCAGCATAAATGCATAACCTGGAGGTCTTGGAACCAGCGGGGATATCGTGCATTGCACCGAGTGGTTGACCCTCGGCAGTGAAATAGGGTTGAGTGAGAGAGCAGAACAACATTTTGAGAGGCGGGACATAGGTGCGGAGATAGCAAACATGAAGGTGGTGTGCCTGGGTCACAAGCAAGAGGGTAGGGTTCGAGACTGGAGTAAGCGGGCCTCGGGATGGAAGACGAAATGAAGAACCATCTGCAGAAGTTGACCACTGTTGGAAATGAGCGATGAGGTCTAGACATGGGACATGGGACGACAGACCTCACGTTCAGAGCCGGCCCAAGCACATGTTATGACTGCAGCGCCACGGGAGAATGGCCAGTATTCTTTGACTATCCAAGCATCGAGACAGGACTGACGGTTCCAAAGACAGGCGATACCGTCAGAATCGTGACCAGGGAAGAATGCGAACAACCAGTGGTCGTTTGGGGACACACTGATGACAGTCGGCGGAGCGTACGCGGTGGGTGAGTGGATGATGGGATCTGGGGAGACGACGACGAATTGGTTTGCAGATGGGAAGAGACGACCGATGATGATGGGCTGAGTTGGATGGGCGGTGAATATGGTGGATGACGCAGACCAAGCGAGAGGGCTGTGATGGGGGGTGGGCGAAGACTGTCAGCGCGCAAACGGTGGACGTACGTGCGAAGGTCTTGGACGAGCGGGTGCAAGTCCCACCAATTCGTGCGCCATCTTGCGCTGTCATGGATGGAGGACATGGCAGACAGAGCACGTGCGATTGACTACCATGAGCACGTCTACGGTACTAGACACAGAACTCGTCGTCCAACCATTTGCGGATCGCATCCTTGTGCTCGTCACCCAGATGGGCAAAGTAGGCAGTCTGGTGCAGTCGTCTCTTTCCTGCCAAGGTGCGGTGCTGAGCAGGCGTGCAGATCCAAGCCTCCATCCCATCGACGACAGATCTTGGCACCTGCGATCATGGCGACACCCATCCGGCGATACAACTCACGCCCATCTTTGGAAGTGCGCCATCGGCACACATGCAAACGCTCTACTCGCTGTATGCAGCACAGATCGCGACGCTGGTGTGGTCGACGGTCGGAGGCGAACCTCGCAGTGTGGTCGTCGGGATCGCACTCAAAGAGGAACCCGAGGAGGAACAGCAAACATTTCATGCGGTGATGGACGGGTTGCGGGCCATGCTCACGACATGTACATAGGGTTAGGACTGGACTTTTTGCTTGGCCCACTTCCACTGAATAAGCGCACCCAGCCGTTGCTCGGTGGGCAGCGCAGTGCGAGGATGCGTTTCGTAGAGGTAGTAAGCCAAGCACCCCGTAAACACGCCCAGCAGAGCATCCATACCACTGTCAGACAGTCAGCTGCGTCTCGACACGAGTCTGGTGTGGTCGCCAACCGTGACAGTAAAACTGGAGGCATCGTCGTGACTTGGTGGTGTCGTGAAAACCCGAAAATGGCCGGAATGTCGGTTAAAGAGCACTTTGCTCGTAAAAATTCGTCCATTCGTCCTCCCGTCACCAAATGTCTGCTGCAGTCACCCTCGAACGCCAGATTCGTCCCATCTATGGTTCGTCCAGTTCTTCCGTCTTTACTTTCCTAATCCACTCTCCAGAGGCTCTCGACACCGGCTCAAACAAATCCGCCATCGTCTCTTGCAACAAACTGCTCAAAAAGTATCCCAGCAACCTTCTCGTCAAGGCTTGTTTTCATACATCCACCCTCTCACCCTTTTCCTCATCTCTTGTCACCTCCAGTCCCTCAAGGCCCTTGCCCTCGTTCGCTCCCAAAAAGTAGAGGAATCTCTCGCATTGTGCGACGAGGTCCTCGCCGCCAAACCCCTCGATGACGCGACCATTTCTGCCATGATGCACGTCCTAAAGGGTCTCGGAAGGAGTACGTCCTCGACACCTTACCACCTTCTACCACCCACCTACTCCCTCTTTTAGTCTCCGACATGGTCAACATGTTCGAGGACGCATACAAACAGCAGCCTCTCAACGAAGAGTACGGTGCCCAGACATTCTTTGCGCATGTGCGCACCGCCAACTGGAAGTCTACACAACAGGTCTCTCTTTCGACCCTCGTCCATATTGACCTGACATCCCTCACCCTAGGTTGCCACGAGAATGCATAAACAGTTCCAAGAAGACCGCTACTTGTATTGGAGCGTGATGGGCGCGATCCTCCAGGTTCGTCTCGTCTTTACAGCCACTCGCACGCTCATATCATCCATCACCAGGCCAGCGATCCCTCAACATCCCCAAACATGAAGACACTACTCTACAAGCTTGCTCATAGGCTCGTCACATCGTCACCATCACCATCCTACCTGACTGCCGATCGCTTTCACTTGCACATCAGCATCCTGAAGGAGTTGGAGTTGTACGACGAAGCAAACACGCTTCTAGAGAGTGATATTGGCAAGACGATCTGCTCAACCAGTCTTGCCTGCGACCAGACACGTCGGGAGATCTGGCGGGGCAGATCCCTCTTCAGGGATGAGGGAGAGCGTGCGCAACAAAAAATCTTGAATGGGTCGGTCCAACTCTGCTTGTAATGGTCTCTGCCATTTGAGAGCTGACCATCTCTTTAGAGACCGTAACTGGCTAGAATTCTTGTCTGTTCTTGACTCGGCTTTCGCTTCAGTGTCGTCCCACTCAGACGGAGCAATCGCGGAAGAAAAGAAAACCGAATGTTTGGAAAACGTCTCCAAAGCTCGTGCTTTCCTTGCAGAGATTGCGGAGAAAGATGGTACAAAGAACCGGGCTGCACCTTTAGCTCTGCTTGAATTAGAGCATCGCGGCTATAAATTTGGCTTGTCTGGTTAGCTCTCTGTTATCAAACTTTTTGGGACCTTGCAGACACTGAAACTTGACCCTAGATGACAGTGTGGTTGTCGGCTTGATGGAGAACTACTTCACCGAGTTTGGCGACAAAGCTTGTTGCTTCAAGGATTTAATCAGCTTTCTTGATTTGGAGACTACATCCCTTGATCGGTGGAAGGCATTCCTCGCACACCACCAACCATCCTTCGTAAGCACCATCCGCAATTATGCGATGACGAGTCCCCTTTTCAATCCCAAGTCCCAACTCAGGCGTCCGTGGATGACCTTCAACGACTGATTAACGTACGGAAGCTCGAGCGCTATATGCTCGTGGATTCGGAAATCACCGTCGAGTCCGAGACAGCTCGTGGGTTGCAGTGCTTCAAAGAGTATCTGGATGGCCTCGCACTTGGTGGAGACCTCCCAGCTACCGAGCTACAACCCGCCGACGACCTGGCTCTTCTGGCTGCGAACGCTCTTGTGATGGTTTGGACACTCAACCGTTCAGAAGAAGCTCTCTATCAGGCGGCCACAGTCCTAGAATATGGATTGATCAAGAGTCGTATGTCATTTCAGATGCGCATCATGCTGGTTCGGATATATCGTATTTTGGGTGTGTGTGTATTTGGTCTGTGATTGTTAGATTACTGACCTTTTGACAAGGTGCATCCTCGCTTGCCCTCGATCATTACCGCCAGATGAATGTCAAGCAAGTTCAGAACGACACATTGTCCCATCTCATTCTTACTCGCGCTTTGACATATTCGCTTGCTGCAACTGGGGACCTCACATACCCTTCAGAATGCCTAGAATCTAGTCAGATATACCTCGCAAGCTCTCAAGAGGTTCGTCTCCCCATTATGCTGGGGTCCTCTTGTCCTAAGCCTGTCTAGACCTCGGACTTCATTGTTCGTTCGTTCACTGCGGAGAAGTACACTCAAATTCCGGATTTCATCGATTTTGAGGACAGATTGGAGAATTCCCTCCAGAGGGATGTCGTTAAATTGGAACACGTTCGCATGCGTCTCACGCACGAACCATTGAACACGGATATCATAGATATGGAACTCATAGAGCTTAAATTCATGTTTGACCGCGGTGCGTTCTCTAGATATCTTCATGATCGATTTTAACAAACTTGGCAAAGCAGCTCACCACGACAATCGTGATTTTGTCATCATTCCCAACTATCAACCTCGTTGTAAACCAACTTTCAATGACCAGACTTTGTTGTTTGGGTCATCAACTGGCGTGAGTGTCACCACGGGTGTATGGTACCTGAATATCTAAGTATCATTTCCTTCAGCAAGGGTGGTTGTGGTGTTTCCTGAAGATCTATATTCGTGCATTCCAGCATGCTAGTGACTTGGATGATATTGTAGAAGAAAAGTTGCTTGTAGGTGATAGGCCGAAGAAGAGCTCAGACCCCGAGGTACAGTTACCCCTACGAGAGCGACTTGCGTTGAGGAGAACAGAAGAAACTGCGGAGGTGATAGTGCCTCACCCGTGCTTTCATGCCATGGTTAATGCTGCTTTCAGTTGACATGCGAAGAGATCCAACTGCTCGACTGGGCCACTGCCCTTGGCGACTGGCTTGAACCTCATCACAACCATGTTCGCCCCGCACCAGCGGTAGTGTTAGCGGAGGCTTCCAGACAAGCGGAACTGAAAACCGGGTTCCCGTTACGTGGCGTGGACCCTCAAGCTCACAATGGTGATGCAAATGGACACGCCAAGAAGGATGAGGAGGCACCTCCTATCAAGGAAGCACCACACTTGCTCACTGTGTTCTTCGATTCTATGCTTTCTCGTTTCAAGTATGCGCTAGAGTCGAAACACTCAGTATCGGAGTTGCTGCACATCGCCACAATTACGCAGGAGGTAATCAATTACATCGCTACCGCCCGTCTGTATCTCCAGCTAACCTGTCTCTAGGCGTTTATCCTCTTCACGATTGAGACGATGCGCTTCAAGTCTCCTGCTGTGGTCAAAATCCACAAGCTTGGTAACGTCAGTTGTAACACTCGAAATCCGTTGATCGTGTCTACTAATAGACGATACATGACAGCTTGTCTCACAGTTCAAGGATATTCGGTCAAAAGCTAGTTGTGTGTTGAAGGAAATATCAGCAGCGCTGATCAAAATTGGCGAGGTCGAGGGTTCCTTGGAGGGCCGTCGAGCATTTGTGCAAGCCTGCGCAGGTGTGACTATCGAGCAGGTTCATCATTCCATTGGGAGCTATTTTGGTTGCTAACCCAGAACCCCCGGGAACTCAGGTCACTCACGACTTTGTATTGAATGTCGCCAAGAGCGTGACTGACTCACGGAAGAAGGTGCTTGAGGGGGTCGGGAAGGGATTAGCGAAGCTCAACGCTGTGCACGGGCAATCATAAGATCTATCATCATATCACTGCATGCATTATCACCCCCACTCATTCCTGTAGATGCGATACACACCTGGTCTAATAGTTGCTTTCTAAACGTTTAGTGCGCCATGCGTGACGTGACGTGACCTTGTGACGTTTCGCGTCATAACGCGTCTCGTTGAGTGACCAATCATTGAGTCGGACCTCCACCTTTCATCGCAATGAGTCAATGTGGGTCAACAGCAGAAACAGACATTTCATGTGGTACTCATTCAAATCATACAGTCAACGACCATAATTACTACAGTGGAACGTCGGGAGGTGGCTACATGACAACAGGCTCACCGTACGGTGGTGCAGGCGGTAGCCCAGGAAGTTTCGCTCGCGTATGTTGGTCTTTCTTGCCTTGTGGCTCATTTTCAACAGCTTTGACATTCAGAAAAGTGAAACTTCGCATTCGCTGCGCCCTATGACGATCTATCAGCTCACTCAAGCCAGCCAAGCACACACGGACGCTGACTGGGTCCTTGATGACCAAGAGATTGGACAAGTAAAAACTCATCACACTTGGATTTGAAGCGTATTCATTACATTATCCAGGTTACCGTTGTCGCGCATATTGTTTCAATACAGGCGCAGGCAACGAACAGTCAATATATGCTCGATGATGGTTCAGGTCGAATCGAAGCTCGTCACTGGACTGATTCCTCCATGGAAGACGAGTCAGAAAAGCATGGCATTGTGTGAGTTTACCATTCTGCTATCGCCTCCACGACAAATTGCCAATTTTTGTAGTGAGGGGGCATATGTGCGGGTTCTGGGGAGTCTGAAGACTTTCGGGAACAAAAAGTACATCAACACCAATCTTATACGACCGATTGATTCACCCACCGAGGTATACTTTCACCTTCTGGAAGCTATGAGTGTTACTATGATATGGGAGCGTGGTCCAGTAAGTTCGATACTTGTCTGCCGTATTCGCTCAACTTCAAGTTACCACAGCCACCAAGGCCTGGACAAGAAGTAGCACCGCGGCAGAACGGGGCAGGCCCAAGCACCGCATATTCGGCTCAACCAGCAGCCTTTAGCGACCAGTTTTCACATTTGTCCAAGTTGCCTCGCTCTATAATTGCCTTCATGCAAGCTCAGCCGGCCACTGCAGAAGGTATTCATGTCGGTGCTATCGCCCGTGCAGTGGGGGGGAATGCCGTCACAATAAGGTATGTGGTCACGCTGGCATTGTCACCCACGCTTGACTCGGCCATTCAATATTCAGCGATGCTCTCGACAAATTGACGGAGGATGGGGTCGTGTATTCTACTGGTGATGAATCCCACTTCAAGCTTGCTGCGTGAGAGACACGCTGTGATGCTTGATGCTGTATGATATTCCGTTATAACCAGTATTGTCTGAGATCTGACCGAGCGGATTCAAATATTCACTTGTCAACTCGACTTCTTGCCTGGATTACATAACGTTGTAGATTTCAAATGCAAGCGTTTACGAGTTCAGTCAATACTAGTAGTAATGCCCGATCAAGTTGATGAGGAACGGGCCATTGCTGCCGCACACCCTTGTGTTGCTCTTAGAAGTGGTGCAGGCTGGAATCTCCATCCTGTGACAATCTTCCAGGTGCTTCAGGCAGAGGCTTCACCCTTCTTCGACGACAAGTCTTTGGTGATTGAAGGGAGAGGTTTTGCCGCTGTGAGTACACGGCTTGCCAACGCTGAGTATTGGGATATATCCTGTCAATTATATTGCACAGGTTACATTTGTTGCCCATGTAACAAGTGTAGAGGTGCAGTCAGCAAAAACCACCTATACTCTTGAAGATGGAACAGGAAGAATACGTGCCGAGAAAGAGCTCAACAGTTTACGTTACCATCATGGATTATCTCCAGAGGCAGAAAAGGAGGAGGCTGCTCAAAGTAAGGCCCTGTAAGTCCATTATTTCATCCTTCTTGTACATCAACAATCATTATACTTCTGAAGGGAACATACCTATGTTGAGGTCACAGGTGTTCCACAAAAGGGAAACCCAAACTGGGCCCCTAAGTTCAAGATGAGATCAATTGTTCCTGTCCACAGCTACAATCAGGTTTTGTATCACATTTTGAATGTGATTGAAAGTAACAGGCTCATCCAGGAACATTTAAAGGTGGGGCAGTCATTTTGAATGAATGAAATTTGCTTATATGCTTGGATCAGCCATATAGTTCTTCAGGCCCTGCCATGGACTTTCACTGGCAGCCCAGTGGGGACTCGGACATGGAGATTGACATGCCAGTGGATGGTGGCCAAGCTCGTCAAGATGACGTCAATGCCTCCCATCCAATCCTTCCCAGCTCATTTTTACCACATCGACAACAGCCATATGCTGCCCTCCAACCACTCGAAAGGGCTATTATGAAGCATATGCATCACAACAAACATTGTCAGGTTTTGGTAACAGATATGGGACAAGTAATTCAGGCGTCATATGGATGCACAGAAGTTCAATTCGAGTGAGTCTTTTCAACCTTGGATTATTGAAGGCATTGAAAGTCAAGTGGTACCTTTAGTCTTGCCATCCAGACGCTGTTGTTAGAGGCATATGTTACAAGTCCACTTGATGATGGATATGTGATCCTGACACCCCGACGCTGAGAGATCTACGAATTTCCCACTGTAAGTTGACATTAGAAATGTCATCAGATCTATTTATCACGAAGAGGAAATGCCAAGTCTATTTCTTTGCCAAAACAGTTGTTGACGGCGATAGATCGATATTGTTAATACATGAAGTGATGCTAGGGTACAAAGTTGTGTGTAGACGAGAATCAACGGTGTTTGTACTTGGCTTCATTATCGAGTCGGATGTTGGGGTCCAGGGTATTATGTAGTCCCATGAGTGTCTTACTGACAGCTTCGGAGGCACCGATCATGGGTTTCAAGACAGCAATTGGGACTGCGCGTACAACAGCTCTGACTGCTCCCTGCACGCGAAGATGATCAGATTGATGTCAAGCTGGATCTCGAACTCACTGTCTGTGACTCACCTCGTTTCCAGATCTCTCATATACCTCCATAGGTACCGCTAGTATGGTCTGAGCAGCAGAGTGCAGATTTCTTTGCAAACTGAGGTAAGCCGACTGTACTCCTTCCTTCAGGCCAGTGGGTTGAGCGGCGTAACGACTAATCAGGTCTTCATCCGAGCCCCCTGCATACTCGTTCTCATATGGTATTTGAAGTGCTTCAGCTGTGACGGAGTCTTTGAACTGACCACCTAATACATTCTCAGCTTGCTCCAGGATTACCTGCGTGCCGGTGGCCAGCCGAGCACCAAGTTTGATAGCCTCCATGGCAGTGGACTGAACGAATGCCTTGGTACCTTTCTGTAGCCCGCGGACTATGCGTCCATCTTTCTTGTATTGTGCAATGGGAAGTAGGACGAGGTCTGCGACCCCCGAACCGACATTGACTACAGATCGGATCGGAGCTACGCCAGAGATGACATCGACGAGCTGCGTAGCCTTTACATCTGGAGTCCAGAGGTCATTTAGAGTGTCGAAGAAACGCGGCCATCCGGTGATCTATTCACACGTTAGCTGGTTATCAACTTTACTCTAAGCGAACGCACACCGTGCAAAGTCAAGTGTCGTAATGTCATCTCCGCTCCGTCGAAATGGAAAAAATTCATCAGCTCTATTGTCCTGCCGTCTCGCAATGCTCTGTAATCAACGCGTCGAGGTTTGTAATCCAACTTGATGTCCACCGGGAAAACCTCGGCGTGTTCTGCGTGGAAGACTCGTGGGTGAGCATGATACAGATACACGAAACAACTTACGGAAGTAAATCTCGTCTTTCTTTTTCCCGTCCTCTGGAGCTGAAGGGCTATCTGGATCTTGGAAAGCGAAGAATTTCTTGAAGAAGTCGAGGGCATCCTGATCAACATGCAATCGTAGGGGTAGGATTTTTGCCTAGAGATGAGGTTGATTATTTGAGCGGCAAACTCTCAGTGCAGATTCAAAGCTTACGCGAAGTCGCGCTTCTTCTGTGGGATGCGACGGAGAAGGACGAACACCCAACAACTCGACTCGTGCCATATTGGAATCAGTCTCCCTGACATTCCCTCGTGAATCCGATCGCATATCAGTAAGGAACTTCTTCCATGTTGATGTCTTGATATGGTCAAGGATTGCAAGATCTCTGACCAAGATCAACGTGCGCGATACCAGGGTTTCACCAGGGCGGTAATTGTCGATCTCTGCATTCAAGCCTTCCAACCTAATCTCAATTGAAGGTCCTTTGGATCGCGTGAGGCGCTTTCCATACACACGCGTCGACACAATCCGCGGTCGGCCCGGGGAAGCAGGATGGAGGGACTGCCACGAACTCTCGGTCCCAGTTTCCGCAGGGTCATCAAGCTCATCGTCAATCGCGGCGATGAGAGCATCTGGATCCATACTTTCCAAATCTCGTTCAAGTCCAATATGAAACGAATTGAAGAGTGTCGTGCTGGTCATCTCGTCTATAGGCTCCTGTGTTTGCCCAGTCGATACCAGTTGACGTATACGCGCGAGCCGTTTGCGCATCTCCTTGACCTCCTTCTCGATGATCTTGCGTGTGCGAGGCCAATCGAACCCGTCATGTAAGGAAAGCACTATATCCGAGTTACGAACCCGCACCCGTAGAGTGGTATCGCTGAGGGTAAATGAAAGTCAATCGAAATATACATTATTATAAATTTCTTACTTGTCTGGATCCCGGGCGGTATCAGGTGAAATCGTGTCGAAGTGGTGTTCGTTGAAAGAAAGAGGTTTCAAAATGCGGATTGTTTCGCCGCCAACATTCGATACGATACCAAGCTGGCCCATCACAGGTGTGTTGCGACCTGGTTGGTCCCCCATGT
Organism: Boletus hoseneyae; assembly: GCA_038093175.1. Classification (NCBI taxonomy): domain Eukaryota; kingdom Fungi; phylum Basidiomycota; class Agaricomycetes; order Boletales; family Boletaceae; genus Boletus; species Boletus hoseneyae. The sequence goes on from JBBPRT010000005.1 coordinate 62,746, forward strand.
CGAAATCTTCGAGGTCATCATCCCTGAGTTCTCGGAGGCCCGCAGCAGTCCCAAAAGACGCGTCCAAATAGTCCTGGTTAGCGGGCAGATCATCAGATATCATATCTGCTGTGCTCCCAACTTCGGGAATGAGCTTAAAAGCATGTTCATCCAAAGAGGCTATGCGCTAAAATTGAGCAATACAATAATATTGTGAATGAAGCGCTGATACCAGTCATGTCACGTTGGTGGTCACCAACGTTAATGTTTGGCATTTCCGGAGTTACGCTAGAAACACTTGAACGGGTTTTAGTTCGATGTTCAGACCAGGTTTCTGTCTGAGAACGACGTACCGAACGGTTACATCGTCATTCGAAGTATGCGTCATGTGGGCTATCAACCCCGTGAGAGCACTGATAGTGTCGGCGCAGAGGTGAATTCGGAGGCCAATCCGTTCAAGGAGGACCTATAGATATGTAATTAGAACATCCCTGTACCCGAAACATCTACGAACGCTGATGTTTGGTGGTAGCATGGTATTGTCCGCTCGAAAGGTGAGCTGAGAGTGAGAAATCTCCGCGATCAAGGCGTAACCAGAGATCTGAATCCACATTTAAGCAGACAAGCTACCGGAAAGGAGCATGCGGCTGACCTTCCAAAAGTCAACGCCATGGCCAGGATGACTGTGGATCGGTCCAATTGCATCGGATGCGTCCTGGATCGAATCCACCAAAAAAAGGTGTGATGACGAAACACTCAATTTGAACGCAGATTCCGAGGAGTTCCCAGTCAATTCTGTTGAAAATTCAGCCTCATCAAGGTGAAGCACAGCGGCCCCGGGATATCCCAGGGCACGCAGATGGACTGATACGTCGACGACGCCCACCATGAGCCGAGTGCATTCAGATGGTATAACTGACTCGAATACCTGGAATGTTGCGTTCATTGGAGTGGAAATATGAGTTCAAGATACGTACTCCTGGTGGTGCCTTAGCAAACATAGCCAGATCATTCCCGAAACTACCATCAAGTGGGGGATGCACTGAGAAACCCCAGAGAGAAACCTTGATCCGTGATTCTTTGGCAGTCGTTTCCGGGACTGCGAAAGACGTTATCCTGCATCCCACCGAGGGTCTGGGTGTTGGCAACTGTGGCGTACATCCTTAGTGATCGCGCAAGACCAAAGATCAGGACTCACAAGGCTGCGGGTTGGGCTCTGAAGTAAGAGTGCATAGTCTCCTGTACTGCATGTGTCTGCAACGCGGAGATCCATGATTTCAGCGGTAACCACACTCTTATCCTGATCCGCCAGCACCGTCAGATCAATCAAAGTGCCATGACAAGCCACATACCTTTCCTTCTGGTTTCAACTCAAGTAGTGCACCCATGTCCATCGCAGATATGTCAAATGGTCGTATGTGATGAGATTCACCGTTTCGGGGGACAATAAACCTAAGTAAAACTGGCAGAATATATGTGAATAATTTTTTCTCTTTTTCCTAAGAGATGACTCGCCTTCCGTGACGCTGACTTTGACCACGGTCTCACCAGTATTTTGGCGGTTGGATTTTTCCACAACGCTCTCATCCGTACTTTGGGTTCCACTGCGCCGCAACTGGGTGAAGTACCGGCTTCCGATCAAACTCGGATTGCGACTGGATAGAGTTGCCGTTACAGCATCTGGAGCTGCAAAACTTCGTTCAATCAATTGGGCTACGTCATCTGCCCAACACTGAAGTCCGTCAAAAACAGCTTTATCCATGACAAGGTTCACCAAAGGAATGTTAACGATCATTGACAGTTGGCTGTTCCCTTTCGTGTTCTTCGTAATGTTAGGTCTTCCCAGCACGACACAAAGTGGCAGTGTATCCGAAACGGCTTCCGAGGACAAAAGTACGCTCGCGTCAGGTCCAGTCTCCTTAGCTGGTAGGAAACCAAGTGTCAAAATAGCATGTGCCACGTTATCGCCAACCGAGGAGTAAGCAGCGAGTATCTCTTGCACGCGTACGTTCAGGATTACATCTGATATGCTTTCGCTCGAGTGTAGCGGTGATGATTTCGTCTCTGTAAACCTGAGAGAGGGCTTGGCGGAGGGAGCCTCGTTGGAGATTATCAAGCCACGGAGGTCAAACAGCATACAGCCAGACCGCGGTGCACGAAGGGGGGGAGGGGGACAGCGCACTTCAACTCGAATCATCGGGCATGTCAGACAGAGGCTGTAGCCAGGTTCACTTGGTGTTGATTTCTAAAACCTCTTGAGTGCAGAGAACAAAAAAAAAGCAGAGTACAAACCCTCCATTGTGGTGAAGCTGGTCGTTGTCGGGAAGACCTAGACTTTGAAATCCCTGTGCGTTGATAATTGGTGCCCAGGTTGAGGTCTTCCAAAACGAGTGCTTCTAGTCGTTTTCTCTCTTCTACCTCTCTCACATGGGGAGATATTGGTTGGATTTCAATATCATCCACATCCACGTCGTCCTCGTCCAAAACACTTGGTTGACGGAGGACTTGATTTTCTACTATGTCTGCTGCCTTCCTTGGCATGAAAATAGCTGCCGACGCGATGTCATCAACAAAGTGCATAAGTAAGTTCTCCCTGAAAATCATGCCAAGATCAAAGAACAGATGAAGCGGCGCCACTTTGACATCCACGATCCGTGAGTTTGGCTTGGACGGGAAGGGCGACGCCAGCCGACCAGAAGCTTCGATAGCAGGAGGCACTAGTAATCTATCTGCTTCAGATAAGGGGCTGGGGATGAAGGGGTTCGGAGAACTTGGTAGGTCGCCTGGCCTTTGAGATGGTGTATGTAACTTGTCTGTCTTGCCAGATATTGCACGATTTCTCAAACGCCATGTTGACAGCTTCGCTGAGCCACTCTTGAGTTTAGCTTGTGTCCAGTCAACTACTTCAAATACAGGAAGTTTGATGTCCTGTGGCCTCTCCGAGGCGAGCGAAGGACGATAGTGCTGAGCAACGTGTAGCGTGGGCAAGTAATGATCGGTTAACAGTATTGGCGCTGCAACATGTGGATCGTCCGCAGAAGAAAGACCGTGAAAGACAAACAGTGACACGTCCAAAATGACCAATTTCGCAGATGTTGAGCCGTCCACCGGCATGGATGGTGGGGTTCGGGGTGCACCAGACATCGATCGGTCGGGCGAAGGTGTAGAAAGTCGGAAGGAAGCAGAAAGAGCGTCGAGGAACAGTCGCAGGTAGGCGCAAGGTAGTCTTGGTGGTACAAGAGGTCGTTCGTAGAAGGCATCCAGAAAAGATGGTTCCCCGGTCATTGATTCCGGGAGAGCAATTATCACGAGTGCACGAATGACGACGTTCGCATCCAAGCAAAGCGCGGAACGAGGAGGTTCCGACGACGTCTCCTTGGGTGAGACAGGCGAGGGAGTAGGAAGGTTAGATATACACGCATCCACAATATCCAAAAGCACGCGTAAATGGCGAGAACGAAAAGCGCAAGCAAGGATTCCAACAGTGACAGACAAATGGAGGGTCTCTTGCTCGGACCTTTCGCAAACGAAATTCTCTGAGTCCGCCGGAAGACCGCCACCAGTTTGGAGGACTTGCCCAGAAGGTGGGGCAAGACGAGAGGGGGTTTCTAACGTAAATATTATGGGCTGTAAACCGAAAGAAAGTAGAACATCCTCGGCAGAATCGCGATATGGTATTGATAGTTGTGGACGTAGGCGAGCTTGCGCAACAATATCAGCGACTTGTGGAGCCGAAAGCGACCCCGAAGTGATATTCACTTTGGTGGATTGTGCATGTTCTGTGGAAACGGCACTCTGATACATGCTGCTCGATGCCGACGACAGGTGCGGGGAGCTAGGAGGAAGCATGGCAATCGACTGTGACATCATAAGCTGAGTGTCTTCGTCCAAAGAAGACGACGATGAGTTGCGCGATAATTGACCGACCGACGAATTGTAGTGTAGTGGGGGAGATTTTCGAGAAGCGGTAAAAGAAACTGGGGACAACGTGCTTGTAACGGTCGGAGAGGGAGTGACAACACGTAAATCTCGCGAAGTCACCTTCAATCCAGAGATCGATACTGTGCGGATTTGTCCACAGCGGTTACTTCCTTCCGATACTGACTGAATCCCACTATGCATTTCCGAACGGGGACCTGAATCCGTGTGGTATGCTATCTCTGGAACGGAGAGTGTAAAGCTAGCTCGTCCAGGATAAACGATAGTTATCTTGGTGTCCACTGCTGAAAACTCGAATTTGGCGAGAAGTCGCTCGATGAGAGTGGCAAAAACTGATACCCCTGCAGGATCGTCGTCGCTATGGGGCTGTTTGCGTGCTTCTTCGGCATGTAAATTATATCCAAATGGGTTGAAACCGCCAGGTAAATTCTCACTCTCATCCTCAAGGGATGACGAACTAGCGGAAGGTCTGATAGTTTGTCGTAAAGTGGCTTCCTCGCGGGGTGTGAGCTCGTCATGGATAAAAGTCTCGGCGACAGAAACCACTGAATCGGCGAGGTTGGAGTTGTTATGAAAGGATGTTGAAGGTGATGTGGGTTGTTCTGGAGTTATTTGAAACGTGAGGCTGAGCGACTGGACATGACAGCCGACAGTGGAAGAAAGAGGATTGGGAAATGGAATACGAGCGGTTACGCCAGATATGAAACCGTCATACAAGGTGACTGGCAGTCCTACGAGTAATTGATTGATTGCCTTAGAAAGCTGTCAGAAGGACACCAGGAAAAAAAACAGGAGCAGTGGACTTGCCTGTCCATTCAGCTCCAAGTCCTTCACTTGAACGGTCCCAGAACCGAGTTGAGAATCGATTTGATGCAGATCAAGCTGACCTGGCTTGAGAAAGTGACCTAGTGTTCTCCTCAAGAGAAAGGAAAAGAAGCGACGCTGAATACTAGACGGGACTGCGAGATCAAACTTGGGGAGACCCGTAAACCATGAGGAGTACCAAGAAGACATGGCAGTTGTGGAATCAAGCAAAGCAAGAGAACATGTCAATGGAAGTAATAGAACAAGTCGTGCGTGCTGGCGCTGCGGAGGATGTCCCACTTCAGGGACTTGTGGGGTCTCGAAGGCAGGTTGGGATCATCATCACGCCAGCACGAATACGGGGTAATAGCCCCTGTTCGCAGGCCTCTACTACTGCATCAACACAAGTCTGAATGCTAATCAACGTCCATAGCCATCGTCTGGCCATCTCCTTTGACGAGCGCACTTCGAGTCTTGCTTGGCACTCTGATTTTCTCCAACTCTTTCTCGGTGGATGGCGATTCCACCGCCATTGGCTCCACAAGTTTGACGGACGTCGACTTGACGGCCAACTTTTTGACCCGGTGTGCACGTTTCTTTTCTCGAGCAACAGCCATTCTGTCGGATCGTGACCATGAGTGAGCGGCGAGCTGGGGCCAGAACCTACCTTTGCTTCCAGAATGCATGCTCCCTGCGTTGCTTGATCTCCCCAACCCGTTTCATTGCCTTGATCGTAGTCTGCACCAGCTCACGATCGTAGCGGACCGGGACATTTCTGCGCTTCTCGAAATCGATTGTAGCATCCTGAGAACATTCCACTTGGCGTCACAATAGATACACGCACGCACTGTGCTTGTCACACTTACAATGGTCATCTCTTTTCCAGCTGCTTTCCGGAAAGCCTTTGTCCACCGTACCTTGCGCGGATTACGTTTCATTCTAATCGCTTCGGCGATCAATGTCGAGAAAATAAAAGGAAATGAAAACCGACTTGAAGTTCTTGTGACATCTGCAGCCAGATGAACATGATGACCTCGACGAGCAAAGTATGCTTACTTGGATGTGCAAAAACGAAAGACTTTGGCATCGTTGCGAACAAACGCCGTTCCTAACACAAGTGAGGCAACACTTTTTAAAGCATGGGCGACATACCGTGCCCCGGGTAGACATTCGTCGAGCAAAAGTAACACTTTTCAATACGCATGCTGCCCGGCGAAGAGATACAGCCGTGGGAATTAAATGTGACCAGCTGCCATGATAAGGACAAAAAAATAGGCGCAGACGGCCCTGCCATGTCATAGTTCTTCCCACAACCCACATTACATTCTCAACACCCCATCTACAAGTCCAAAGTTTCCTTTATCATTCTACCCATTCCGCAACTAATGTCACCGGTTAAAATCTTTACATCCGTGCACGTAGTGTCGTCTCTTTCGGTACCATCTTGCACAGATCGTCGATAACTTCGCCGGCCCGAATGCCTACCACGCTCAGCAGCGTATCGCTCAGGCCATGCGTTTCCTCAGCTAATCCTTGCACATAGATGCGTGCCTGTAGTTTCCCCTCTCCCTCTTGTCTCGTAGGCAGAAGCCGATATGCCCGGGAGATATAGAGTTTCTTTGTCGAACCTCCTCTTTCACGCGGCCAATCCGGTGTCCAGTCCAAGTGGGTTGGCGTGTTACTCCCGTTGCTCAGTGACGTGTTTCTCTGGCCACTTTCGAAAGTCGAAAATCCTTGGGTATCGATCGCATCCTCCTGCAAACCAGCCTCTACCTCCAGCCGAGTATAGCTTTGTGCATTTGCATCGAGCCCAAAGTATTTGCCTAGACTTGAATTGATCAAGAGACGGAGCCATGATTGCCTCTCGTAACCAGTTGCACAAAATATTGCATCGTACGAGTTTTCATGGATATCCCGCGTTAACGTTTGTTGCAAGGTAATGATTAGGGGTTCCAATTCGATTCCTGATGATCCGACATTACTGGTACGTGAGGCTTCCGCAGACAAAACCTCCGAATGGTTCAGAATGGTGAATTTCGGTTTTGTCGGTGCCACGTTGCGGTTAGTGCGTCTGGATATCCCTTCTTCAAGCCTTTGATCGTACATGATCTCGTATAACTGGTCCCGTGAGCAAAGTCATCTGGTTCTTGGAAAAAACAAAAACACTGACCAGTTCCAGGGTATTACGATTGATGACTCCGTAATTCGTACTTGCATACTCGAAGCATAATTTCCGTCTCGCGGAATGAGACGACAACCGAAAAACGTTATCAATCGCTAGAAATTTTAGGTCGGCATCATCCAAGAGCAAACCTTGATTGCTTCTTACCTTTTGGGTTGAAAATCTCATTAACGAACGGTGAGTCATCGCTTGATTTCAGGGATCCTTTACGAATAATTAGGTCGAGGGTATGTTGCTTCCCTCCGATGACTGGGATAGTAGCCAGTCGCGAGTGGAGATCTATCACAATCTCTGCAGCGGATTGACCGGATCCGATGACCGCGATACGCAGCGGACTTTTGCCGGGATTACGTGATCGCAGTAAAGTCAACAGAGGAATAACCGACGTCAGATATGTTGAGCTGTGGATCATACGCTCTTGAACCCAGGTTATCGCGAGCGGTCTAGGTATACGAGGTGAACCACCTGGAGATATGATGAGATTTTCTGCGTCAGATTGTAAGTACTACGTTAATGAGCAGATGCATAGGCATACTTGCTAGACGCATGACATGTTGACCAGTTGACAGGACTCGAGAATGTACTTGTATGGTGGACGTGTCCATTTCTCCAAGCGTGATGACCTCCTCGCCAAAAGCAACTTTGACGCCTCTATCTTGCACATATTTGGCCGTCCAGGACAGATAATCAGAGTATTCTTTCCGAGTGGGAGTGGTACGGCCGCGGTTGATGAAATCCAACAGACGGTTTTGTGAATGCAAGTAAGAAATGAAAGTGAGTGGGCTCTGGGGGGACCGGAGGGTAGCTAAGTCCTTAAGGAAGCTGGTTCATAGCTATCAGATAATGGTAGCGAAGCGGAAGATCGGAGACATCGCTTACTTGATTTGCATCTGGGCACCAGGTAGGAGCATTGCCGGATGCCATTTGAATTCGTCGTGCCTTTCGATGAAGAAGAGTCTGTCGATGGAGATGGGCGACTGGCATGACCAGTGTTAGGGATGGTGTAGTAAGTGCAGGCGATCGAACAATCCTCACACCGAGCTGATTCTCAAGAAATGCGCCAGCGATAGCAAGATTTGAGGGCCCGAAGCCGAGGCCTATCACATCGTATACTTGGATTAAAGGATCGACGGGCATGTGGAATTCTGTCAGTGAGGACAATATAGTCACTACTGACTCGTTATAGGACACGTTAAACGTTCGGAACAGCGGGGGGTTTTTTTTTTTTTCTGAAAGGCCGGATGCTGCAGAGGTTGGTTACGGACAATTTGCGGATGATGCGCACTATAGAGTGATAAACATTACTGAGCTTGCGGACAGACCGCAGCGCTGACCTAGGCTGGCAGTGAGAGTACTAGTGCTGACGGTGTGAAGTATACACACGCTTATCAGATAACACGTCATTACTAAGGTAGTAACTGTAACTATACAGTCAGTTTTGATTTCCCACTGGCACTCGCCCGTGAGTCATCGATCATCTGCTACCATCATGTCCTCCCAGTCAGATTTACTAGCCGGAAGCCCCTATAGGATCCAGCTGCCAAATTTCTCCAACCGCCGCAGACATAGCAACGTGTATTCACTCTTCCACAAAATAGCACTAGATGAACACCTTCGCATTCATGTCAACAACGCAACTTTAGACGCCCTCATTCTGGTAGCCTACGCAAGCGTACTCGGCATGTATTGCGGGACAACCGATGTGCTCCTCTCTCTGGAGGGCTCAGGTGGCACACCTGCACCGTTTCGCTTGCAATGGCATGAGACTATGGCATGGGAGAACGCCCTCGAGGTAGCGAGCACCGCTCTTGAAAAAACCAGGCAGCTGCCATCTGCAGCTTCCCCCCCACCCTCCCAGCCATTCGATGCCTTAGAACCGACCGCAGATCATCCTCCATTTTTAGCGATTTTTCGAGATTCTTCTCGAACCACCAGTTACCCATCGTCTGCGGTGCTCTCGCCACCCTTGCTGATCCACACAGGAAATGGGTCATTGCATCTTCACTCGTCATCCAATCAGTTCTGCTCCTCCATGGCCTCCATTTTTCTTCGTCAAATAGTCGCAGTAACCGCAAAAGCTTTTGTTGACGCATCACAGAAGATAGCCACGCCTCTCCATCTAAACAACGATCTCTCTTCAGCTGTCGAAGCGCTTCCAGAGCTCGATCGGGCCACTTACTACTCGCATATACGTCCAGCTCGCTTTGCAACCGACTATATTCTCCCACATGCAACTTCCCATCCAAACGCGACGGCTGTGCAATGGTACCTTGATTTGTCCCCTGACACAGTGGTGTTTCGGACCCCAGAATGTTTGTCCTACGGTGATCTCAACCATACTGCCAATCGTTTCGCCCGTTTCCTCCTCGGTAAAGGACTTTGCCGAGAGGATCGAATTGCAGTTTGCATGGACCGTGATCTCATGTTTCATTCGGTCTTATTTGGCATTTTCCGCGCTGGTGGATGTTATGTTCCGGTTGGTGCAGATTTCCTTTATGTACTCCTTGTTTACGATTGCACCCATAGATCGATCCGGAATTGCCTACGCAAAGGAAGGTTTTTATTGCAAGGGATTCCTTGGCGAAATTTGTTATTACCTCGTCCCGGTCTCAACCATACGATCTTTTCGGGGAATTATCAATCGATATTTATGACGTGACTGTTCAAGAGTCTATCTCCGGTATGAGCGATGCCGAAGTCGACCCTGTACTTCCAGGAGATATAGCATTCATGTTATACACCTCGGGTACGCATACCATCACTGCATACGTTTGGGACTTCACCTACGTTTGTAGGCACCATTGGAAATCCCAAAGGCTGTCTCATAACTCACAACGGTTTCTCCGAAGCAATCCTAGCCCTTAGTTCCTTTGCTGCCGACGTCAAAATGGCAGATATTCGCAAGGGAAAGTGGCTGGCTACCGCCTGTGGGTCATCTTTCACGTGCATAAATTCTTGGGTTTGTGATGAAGTGCCTACAGCTATAGCTTTCGATGTTCATCTCGCGGAGGTTTTTGTTCCACTGGCCCTGGGGATGACATTGGTTTCTGCGAAACGCGGGGAGCTTTTGGAAAACTTGCCCCTATATATCAATCTCCTTGAAATCACGCACGTCGCACTTGTGCCCAGCTTGATAGATGCCACTATGTGTGTCGTCGAGGATGATCGGGGGCGGGAGGAAATGAAACTCAGATATATCTCTAGTGGCGGGGAGAAAATTACTGATTCTGTAAGTTGCGTTTTACTATTTTATCGCAAAGGTCCTCATTTTATTTGGCTATTTTTTCTCAGATCCTTGATAAATGGGGTGATCATCCAGTTGTGAGACTCGCTAATTTTTATGGGTAAGCATTGTTCGCCGTCTCCGGGTGTAATGTGCAAACTGGGTCACAGTCCTAGTGAGGTAACCATAGGTTGCTGTGCGCGGTTCATGGATGGAAATATCCCTCGAGAGAATATCGGCCGGGCGTTTGCTAACGTCTCTTCATACGTAGTCGATAACAACCTCAATATTCTTCCTCGAGGAGTTGTGGGCGAGCTTGTAGTTGCGGGGCCCCTCGTTGGGCGAGGGTATCACCAACTTCCTGACCTCACCGCGAAATCCTTCATGGAGTGGCCGCGCAAAGGATCATGGTCTTATCGCACCGGCGATTTAGTTCGCATGCTTCCCGACGGCACCCTCCATATTATAGGCCGAATCGACACACAGATCAAGCTGCGTGGCGTGCGAATTGAGGTGGAGGGTATCTCTGCTGTCTTCAGAAACACAGCTCTCAGTGAGCTTGGGTTACAGTTGAATGTTGGGACAGTACTCTCTGCACATCCTTCCATCGGAAATGGAACTACCCCACAATTAGTAACCTTCGTTGCCTGGGACATCCAGGTCCCTATCTCTGTCCGGCGGACTACCAGGCCCTGCGTTCTGTCCTTTCAAAACAATGTCCTGCAAATTCTTAGAACGGCTTCCGAAAGGGAGCTCGCCAGTTACATGCGACCCGCACACATAATTCGTCTTAGCTGGCTTCCTCTCAATCCCAACGGAAAAACAGACGACAAGGCCTTATCTTCAATTTTCAGAGAGATCGATCTTCAGCAACTTATTGGTGCTATCCACGATACCCCTGCGGAAAATCCCTCGTTATTACCAGCGATTCAGCAGCAACTTGTCTCCCTGGTTGAAAACCACGTCAAGATATCACCCATCGATCCAAGAACAAGCCTCTTCGCCTACGGCTTGGATTCATTATCATTGATAAAACTGGTGTCGGACATCAGGCGAACGTTCCTTGTATCTATCACTGTTGCGGATGTCATGAAAGCAGCCTCTATCAAAGCCGTTGGTGAACTAGTTCAAGCACGTCCGCTTCAAGCGCCAACCTCATCATCGATCATAAAACTGTTCTCTGAACAGTGGCTTCACGTGGTTGAAGAAAGCGTCCCGCATATACAAGTTGGACATGTCCTTCCACCATTCCCGATTCAGGAAGGTGTTCTTTATCATTCGGATAGTCACCCAACTTCATGCGTGCAGCATGTTGTCATGAGCATTTCGGACCAAACCCCACTCTCACGAGTACGCGATGCGTGGGAAGCCACGATGAAGAAACTTGAGATCCTCAGGCGAGTCAGAATGTTTGCGGAACTTTGGATCTGTTGAATGTAGTCTACGTTAACCAGAACCGTGTTTTACTTCGGAAGACAACTCGTTCAAGTTGTACGGGCACCTACTACCTCCCAACTTCCTTGGATCGAACAGCGGACACCTTTCACAGATGCAGATTCATTTTGCGCATTTTTCTGCGCCGAAGTGGCGCCATCCATGGCGCAGCAAATCAACGGGACAACCTCGACAATTCCTCCATTTCGTTTGGCTGTCTTTTCTCCACCAGGAAATTACCATGGCTTTTGGTTAACATTGTCAATTCACCACGCACTATTTGATGGGATATCTCTGCCACTTATCCTGAAGTTTGTTGAAGACGAATTACTGGAAAGGCCACACCCTGTTATCTGTTCTCCGGAATTGCTCCTGGAATATATGCATAGCGCAAAGGATGATGTAGCATGCCAGTTTTGGGCTGCAGGGTTTTCTGGTTTCCATTGGTCCGAAAATCGCTTGACAAATGTACGGTCATCAAACCAAATTCGACGGAAGGTCATGCCTCTCACCACATCCATCGCCACTTTGAGGAAGCTTCTAGTACCTCATCAAGTGACCATCCAGTCTGTGGTGACATGTGCATTTGCGCTTTCTCTAGCTAAGCATATCCACCACACCGATGATGTTGCTTTTGTGGTCTGTTTCTGCATTGTGGCTACCAGCGCTTTCTGATGCAACTCCGACAGGTCATTCGTGCAGGGCGCCTGCTTCCAGTCGAGAATGCCGATCATGCGATATGTCCCACCATAAATGCGCTTCCGACCAGAGTTCGCCTCGACACAGGAGGTTACCTGCAACGTGTTCAAGCGGATATATCGGCTGCAGCGGCATTCGAACACTTCCCTCTATCACACGTGCAAAAGTGGCTTCCTCCAGGGACTGCCCCATTTGACACTCTATTTGCGATAACTGTTAAGGACGATACTCAGTATGAAGCATGGGACATCTTGCGGAGTGAATTGCCCGAACCTGATGTAAGCAAACACTCTTTGAAAACTCCAGTCGACTCTTGACGACTCCACTAGTTTCCTCTCTCAGTCGAGATCTTGCTTGACGAGAGCAATGACTCCCTTACCATGCGGGCTGCTTATCACGATTATGGATCTCTAGCCATGGGCGTTGAAACTATTTTTCATCAGTTCGAGGCCATCCTCCTTGATATCCTCAGCAAAGAAAACTGTTATATGCCATCGTCCACCCGAGTAGCTCGACATATGAACCCGGCCCAGGCTACAATACAAGCCTACGACGACGAACCCGGGGAAAACTTGAGCGTGCACGACCTCGTACCATTGAGGGAAATTGTCTCCAAATTTTTTGGGCTGCCGTCTGAACGATTACATCCGCACACATCATTCATTTCTTTGGGTTTGGACTCCATTCAATCTGTTGGCTTGTCTAGAGTTCTCCGTCAACATGGCTATTTCCTCAAAGCAGCGGATATCATGGGAAGCCCAAACCTGCGAAAACTCGCTGTTTTACATGCGCGATCGCTCGGGCATTCTGCGCGGGTGGAGATCGAGCAGGGTATGCTTTCCTTGCAGAAGCAGCGCGAGAAAATCATGGCCAGTCTCGAACCGTCATCGTGTAAACTATCGATCGACGATGAAGTTGAGATATTTCCCACGACTGCGCTCCAGACTGGTATGATATCCCAGGTACACCCCCGTTTTCCTTGTCCGTTTTTTGCTACTCGCGTGACACTTATAAAAACGTATTAAAGACGGTCGCCTCTACTGGAAACCTGTATTTCCATTCATTCGTCCTCGACCTCGACTCAGATACCAACCTAACACTCCTCAAAAATGCATGGGATCATGCAGTCCGCGATATCGATATCCTTCGGACTACGTTTCATTACGTAGCAGAGCTTGCATCCTGGGTACAAGCACGACATTCCATCGTAAAACTCGATTGGCAGGAATATATTTCGACACCATCTGCCCCCTTCCAGCACACAGTCGATCAGCTCTTTTCGCACCTTAAGCCAACCGATGAGTCTGCCTTTGGCGGCCCACCTATGCACTTGCGGGTTTTGCGCTCTGATCCTGCCGGCCTTTGTCTTGTACTCTTCATGCATCATGCATTGTACGACGGTCTCTCCATCCCAAGTCTGCTATCACATGTCGAGCACATATATCAAAATCAAGAAGTTACACGTCCGGCCCAGTTCTTTGACTTCATTCCTCGCATCTTGTCTCAGCAGGACCATGCAACCGCATACTGGACCGGGAGACTCCAAAACTATCATCCGGTCACCTCACTACGCCACGTACCTCTTTCGTCGAAAGCAATTATTGCGTCGAGGTTGGTCCCTGTCCAGCACCAATCACTAGCGCAATTAGTTCACGATAACGCTGTCACCCTACAATGTCTTGCACAAGCCGTATGGGCGAAATACCTGGCTTCATTAGATTCTTCGAATGATGTCGTCTTCGGGCATGTTGTCTCAGGTCGATCGTTTGACGATTCTGAAGATGTGGTTGGACCCATGCTTGTGAGTGAAGTTCAGGGTGCAATTGATGAGGTACTCAATTCGGCCTCAAATTCAGAATACAATCCCTTGTCGCGTCCAGTTCTCTCCACATATGAGCAACCGAGAACTACTTCAGTCTATTCATCGTGCTAATGTCAACGCATTGCCTTGGCAGCACGTTTCACTCCGAACCGTGCAGAGTAAATTACAACTGCACGGCCTGTTGAGTAGTTTATTCCTCTTTCAACCTTGGCGTCCCCCTGTTCACAGTAGCCTATGGGCACTACGCGATCCAGAGGAATTTGATGTCCAAATTCAAGTGAGCAGTACTACTATTTGCTCGCTACCCAACCTGGTGACTTAAACCTGTTTAGTACCCTCTCAATATCGAATTCCACGAAGTGGAGACTGGTTTCTTGATCAAGATGGCTTGCTGGTCCGATATCATGGATGGCGAAACGCTTGATAGCGTATTGGCTGGCATTGATGTACTGGTCAACGAGATGGTGTATCATTTCGACAGTCCAGCAACTTCCCCCACAGCCGCTAATGTGGGCATGCAGCTGGCTGATGTCGCAAAATCGGCTGAGAACCCGGCCGACACTACGTGTATCCCCCCCGAATTATTGGCTACCCTCGCGTTAGTGGCCCACTGTCCTGCAGATAATCTTTTTCCCTCGCAGTCACTTGTGGCAATTGGTGTGGACTCTATCACTGCCATCAATCTCAGCGCTAAGTGCAAGAAAGCCGGCCTCGCGATCAGCGTTGGAGACATCGTTTCCAGCTCCACGATTGGGGAATTAGCTAGCAAGGTTAGTAGGACCAATCCTGACACTGGGACACTGCAATACACGTCACCGTCGCTGGAGATAACAACCGAAGAACGCCAAGCAATCATTGTTCGATTTCCAGAAAGACGTCGCCATCAGATCGTTTCAGTGTCGGCCGCGACACAGGGAATGAAATGGCTAATCGCAGCTTGGCAACGTAGTTATCGTCAACGTTTCCACCATGTTTTCGCGTACAAGCTTAGCCCTAATGTCGACCTTCAGCAGCTTCGAAAGTCATGGAAGGCTCTTGTGGCGCATCACTCAATCCTGCGGTCGACATTTGCCTCTGCACCGGGACATTCTGACCCCCGGGTGGTTACATTTGCATTAGACTCGGTGGAAGCGAATTTAACTGAAGAATATGTCGAACACGGACAGGATTTACTTGCGCTCGCTGGGAAGATGGAAACTATTCTCATGTCACCCTTGCCTATTAGTTCCGCGCAGATGAAGGGTTCCATTTTAACGTTGACATCGGACAATCGATATCTACTAATTCGGATGCATCACTTTCAATACGACGCCATCAGCCTCCAACTTTTGCTTGAAGATCTCTCCTCTATCTATCTTGGCTCGTCCCCACAGAATACGTCAGATACTAGTGCATTTCTGGCCGCGTTTACTCCATCGCCGGCCAATTTCTCCGAACAAAGGCTGTACTGGCAATCGGTTATGCCTATTCCATTTCTCCCAGGATGTCTCCCGTCACTGACAACGGACAATCGACCACCTTCCGCGGAGAGGATCCTCGTGACAATAGCATCGGCTATTCCAGGGGCCACTGAACTCAGGGAACAAGCCCAAGCGGTTGATCTACCACTGCATTGCATCCTTCTGGCATCCTGGGCGTCGGTACAGGCGTCCCATTGTTCTTCTGATCACGCTACTTTCGGGCTCTGGCATGCGGGGCGGACGGGGTCGGTCCCTAACGTCTTGAACTTGGCCG